>JACCGJ010014650.1:0-44451 GCA_013407085.1 Atriophallophorus winterbourni
AAGGCTACTTTTTATTCTCTCGGAACCACTTCCAGGTTGAAGCATGGATAAAAGGACTTGCACTTCATTTTGGTCAGCACTGAAGTTAGATAGTTCAGCGTAATAGAGTGAATAGCGTCGAATCCATCTGTTTTATGGTCACCAACATGATAAGTGCGTTATAAAATTTAGCCTCATTGAAAAGCATCTTATCCAGTGCGGACCCATCACTAGGTAGGATTCTACCAGCCCAGACGGTGCTTTTTAAAACGTATCACGCTGTTGAACGCATTTGAGAAGTAATGAGAAGACAGTCACTCTAGACAGGTGAAAATAAGCAACTTTTCCGTGCTATAGAATATTTTTGACTAGTATTTGCATCACTAGCCAAAGATAATTCCGTACTTTTCTTCTTCTTTCTAATAGACGAAAGATAGTCAATCCAATATGAGCTGCCTTTCCTTTTAATGAAATTAAAGATGAATAATTTTATTCTTCGATATCGCATGAAGGGTGTGCAAAAACTTGTGGGTAAGATTTGTTATTATAAGATGCACTGAAAAATGAAATAAATTCTTCACAAACAGCAAATGCTCAGTTATTGCTGTGCCATAATTACCAGAAGTATTTGTTTAATGATGTGGCTTATGCTATTTGAATTTCTTGATGTTCTAGGTTTGATTAGTATAGATAATGCTTTTTGATTTTCAAGGAAGCTGTGGGTGGTTTATCCATTATAAATCAGTTCGTGTTTCGAGCTTTTCAATAATGTGTCAGATAATTAGTACGCGAGCAGAAAAGAATAAATGTCCCGCTTATTACGAACACATGCTGTTAAGTGAGCAATACGTTTTTCTATCTTTTGAGCTTTAATCAGTTTGAGGTATCCAGCATGCCAAGTAGTAGAATTCAGTAATAAATCTTTTATGTTCTTATGAAACATTTCTGAGATTACAATAACATTTTCAGATAAAAAAAATTCACTCCAATCTTTGTTTTAAAATAATGATTATAAAGATTTTCCAGTCTAATGACTAATTGTATGTTTTACTACTTCTAGTCTACATATTATTGCAACTCAATTCAAGCGATATAATATCATGAACGCCATCGAAAAATGATGGCGATACATTAAAGTTAGATGTGCGATATTCAAAGTCAAAACGAGCTCAAGTATATTGTTCTTACGCGTTGGTTTTTTGACAAACTATGTATAAACCTAATCGTTTATGGTATTCGAAAAAAAGAATTGGGGCTTTTTTGCAACTCTCTACCCAGCTTAGTTTAGGCATGGTAAAATCTCGTGCAATCATTTTGTAGAGCAAAAGGTGGAGAGAGGCTTCCTTAAAGCAATCGATCAAGCCTTGCAGTGATGATTAAGTTGCAGACGGTGGGCAGTAGATGCATCCAAGTATTAGATCAAAAGCTGGTAGTACAAGGCGGATTGAATCTTCCATATGATCAAAGACGGATGAAATGATTATGTTTGCCTGCATGTCAGAGTGAACATAAACAAGGCACCCCAACCACGATTATTGAACCAGACTCTCCGTTGCATTAGTGTAAGATCAGGTTCAAAAAACATTGTTAAATCTGGGAATCAATTTAAAAACAATCTTATGGTTTTAGATGTGAGGCATATATTTAGTCACTGAGTTCTAATAACATTGGACAAAGTTTCGGAGATTAAATTTTTCTCAAGCGCTTTAACGAAGTGCATTCTACTGGGAAAACATAAGTAGAATAGACAGCAGTTTTCATATCGTGTAAAGGTTATCTGCTATCTATAATAAACAGTATAGCATTTTTGTATCTTAAGTCACTTTGACACATTTCACTGCAAATTGATTCAACGAACTTGAAATTTCTTTGAAATATATCCTGGACGATGTTTGAGTCATCTTTCAGGCGGATAGTCAATTGTTACAAATTATGGTAAACCTGAGTAACAAATTAGTTATTCTTCAGAATTTCATCTAATTCGTATTCGAGCTTCTGAAGTTTATTTAGAATAACGGATGTCAATCAACTGCAAATCCGCTTATCGCAAAACCTCACACAAATTGTCACTACTAGAAAGAATATTCGGTAGGTTCTCAAAACACACAATTTCACATACATAAGACACGCGATCGAATATGCAGTTCGAGCATGGTCACTATGGCTTATAAAAGATGTTGCAACTTTGCGAAGAATATACCATCGAGCTACCAAACTTGTCACCAGACTCAGCCGGAAACCATACATTGAGTGAATGGAAACACTAAATTTATTCGATAATCTACGTCGTCCGAGGGGTTTTGATTTTAATTTACAATATTTTACATACCGCAAATAACCATATACAATGCTTATTAAATCTACGGGGCTCGCATAAGACAAGTGCTGGCACATTGAATCTAACTGTCCCTCACTCGCGACTCAACTGTTGACGACATTTTTGCCGTGTGAGATTATTTTACTTAGAACAATCTACCCGATTGTGTTGTAAACTGGAAAAATCGTCAGATGTTTCATAGAAGTCTCGTACCATTTTGAATGTTAACCTGTGCATAGAAGAAATCTATACATCTTGACCTTATGCATCTACATTTGTTACCCCACCATTCGAAAACAATTTCCAAAATTTGGATTATTACCTGATTCATGAACAGCTCAATAAGCAACCAAATCCCGATTTTGCTTGTTATATTATTCGTAGTTCCCAAATTATTCTGTGGTATTTTGTAAAGCTATATGCTTTTAAGACCATTAAAATGGAATTGAATTAAATCAAATTGATCAAACTAAACTCAGCTGTTGTTAGATTTAGGAATTTTACGTAGAATAATTCGCTTCGAAACCGGTGTTTTGATGTACATGTTACTATCAGTATAAGATGAAATAACACCAAGATGATAGCAAGATATAAATTTAAAGTTTTAGTGAGTAAGAAATATTTGGAAATCACGTACCATTTACAAGCAACGCACGAACTTTACCTTATACCAAATGTTTGTTCAATCAAATGTAAATGAAAGTTAAAGTTAAACTTAAAGTTCAAATTACAAAGGGCTGAAGTTGGCTAAAAGCCTCCACGCGCCCAGATTTCATTCGACGGTATGCTGTTGAGCACCCGGCAACAAGATATATCCAACACCGTAAAATATCATCGATTTAGGAAACAATGCAGTAATTCACGTGAACAATAAAAACAAGTTTTTGTTTTTCATATTAGACAATATTTGGAAACAGGGTAGGCAATTTAGCGTCTATTTCTCTTCTGAAGATTAACACGTTAGGGAGGTTTATAATCCATCTGAGTGCTTATTCCATTGGTTGACGTCACTATTGCTGAACAAGTGCTCACGTACTAGCAGCCTGGGTCTACTCTTAAGAAGTTTTATTCAATTAACCCTTGTAACTGTAACGGGTACGCTTCAGTATTTCAATAATATCTGTGAGATCATTCAAAGTCTTTAAGGCTTCTATTCGGTCGCCTCGCAGCCGCAGTCTCTTTTGCGAGAAAAGACCGAGGTCTTGGTGTCTTGCCTCATAGGTTTTATCTGTCTGACCCTCAACCATCCTAATCTTAATGCCGTGGACCCATTTGAGACACGCAACATCTCTTTCTAAGTACGGTGTGAGGATTAAACACAGTATTCCAAGTGAGACTGCGCTCTTATCTTGTATATGGAACGAAGATAGAAGGTTTTCGGCATTACAACGTTAAACGCAGTCTGAATATTTCTCTGAGATCTTTGCTGTTTCGGCACATTGATTAGAGCACTTTAAATCTCTTGTGATACTAACTCCAAAATCCTTCGCCTATAAAAGTAGCTATTCTGATTGTTCCTTCGCTTACTTCTAGTTGGGTTGTCGCCAAATCAGTCGTCAGAACGGAGCTCTTCCACACGTTTAGTGGCAAGTCCAATGTCTTTGTCCGCTCGATTACATGTTCTTTATAAGATATAAACGTATTTATACTGTCGGTATCTAGGATCTTATCATCATCAGCAAACAAAGAAGCACCGTGATATCAGGCAGGCTGCCAGGTCCCTTAAAAAATAAGAAAAAATAGTGGACCTACTGCTGAGCCTTGAATTACTCCACTGATTATCACTGATTTCTTCAAACACACCCCTGCAGTTTTGATATAGTTGTTACGATTGGTTAAGAAGCTTTCAAACTATCTATGTAGTTCACATGTGACACCACACAACCTTAGCTATTGCAGAAGATATATATGGTTCACTGAGTCAAAGAAATTTTGCAAATCAAGGTAGCATGCTTCTACTACTCTCGCTAAATCGAGCGGTAATGTCAATTTATCAAGCAAGCTTAGAAGATTTGTTAGGCAGGACCTTCTTTTCCATAATTTGTGCTGAGCATCGCGTAGTAAGGAATACGCTACCATATGTTTACATATGTGGAGCCGAATAATGTTTTAAAGCACTTGAAAGAATGCTAGTCAGGCTTACTGGGCAAAAGTTGCATACATCCGAATTGAGAACCTTGTTGTGTATTGCTTCTACCGTCGCTTGTCTCCAATCATCCGGTAGTACACCTGAGGAAAAGTAGCTACAAAAAGATTGCTAATTATAAAATTAATTACATTCGCGAGCGGTTGAAGAATAACCGGATGTATAACGTCGGGGCCAGCTGACTCTTATTTTATGCAGCTGCGACAGAACTGTGGTAACCAGTTCCTAATTGATCTCCACAGAACTAAAGAGAGGAGTGTAACACTCGTTAGATTCTAAACGGTCACCTGAATCACGAAAATAAACTCCACAGAAAAATGTACGCAAAGAATAGGTTTTTTTCTTTGCAGCCTAAGTCGTGTTGCCGTCATCCTGCTCTAACGAACCTATTCCTTCTCTTGAACATTGTTTGTAATGGATTTCTTTAATGGCAAGGCTGGATTAAATGTCCATTTTTTGCTTTCCTTTGCGGCGCAACAGCAGAATTTATTGTCTGTATGTACTACAGTCTATATCTGTGAGTTCCAGAGAATTTGTGAGCCCTCCAACTACGGTCCTGTCATCGGATAGCCCTAGGAATTGATGCGCTCCACTACGGGGTTTTTCTCGCGTTCTCACTGGTTTTGAGGCGCACAACTTTCTGTAATTGTAAAACCTGCCATCTTATAATATTCTAGGTGTTTTTCACACTAAGTTGTAATTCGTTTGGTTCCCAAATTAGATCCATTGCCTTAGTTTGTAGTTGGACGATGTACATGCGATTGAAGTTGCGGGACATCTTCACTTGGTGAGTAGGGTGCACTAAATTCCAGTCAAAAAGAATTGCGACCTGAACGCGAGCGTGTACTGGCCTAATGGCAGTTATACATAGATTATGGTCGTTCAGGAGCTTGCTGAAAAGCTATATTTGCTTATTTTATGGCATATTGCCAAGAAAACTTATGAGGCGTTTGCTTGCCAACGAGTTTCCCTCGCACACTTATTCCATTTTAAATAATATCTGTGATAACTTCTACAGCAGATGGCCTATATTATTTATTTGGTCCAATGTTGATCCTCTTTACGGGATTTTTCCCTCCAGCCATGTCCGGTTTTGAACTCTTTCCATAAAAATGTCATTGAGATTGGATATTCGGGACTACTTTAAAACACCCATTTATGTAAGGTTCCATGTGAGCACTTTTCGAAAAAAACGTGTTTTTGTCAAGATGGGGTAGAATTTTACCGAAATTGGGCGAGTACAACTTACATTTTGGTTCCACTGGTCTACACGATGGAGTATTTTACGTGGCAATTAATTAGCCCTGCCATGAGCAAAATGTCCTGAACCCTGGAACGGTTCATTTGCTGCCGGCATTTGCTCTCGCAAATCAGCAGCTTTTTCCGATTTAGAATGAGCAGGGCACCAGTTGGCTTCATTTTCGCAATTATATTTGGCAAAGCATTGTACTAACTTCTTCAGCCAGGGCATTTATTTACCCTTCTAAAACAAACTACTTAGATTGCTGCGAGTTTCTTTAGGACTTATTCTTAGAGACGGCTTTTTGACGGTTCTTTTTAGCTCCGTATGCTGCTTTTTGAACTTTGGCTTTTGAACTTCAGACAGGATGCGATTTCATTCAGAAGGTAGTTTTTCGGAACCACTCCGGCGTATGACAACGAAGAGTTTGTATTTTATCATAAAACTTCGTTGTTCATAATGAAATCTGAGGACCTCAAGAAAGCTTCCCTCGCGTTCCACTTGCAGTCTCAACATACCCATTCAAGTTAACTATATTTAAATAAGTTTATTAATGCTTTACAGGAATGTCAGAGCAATTTGAATGTGCCCATCTCCGACAAACTTCACAAGCTATACCTTTAACTATCATTACCTACATTCGAATAAAATGTAGGGATATTATGTTTCCGGCATAGTCTGTTTATTTTAATAAAATATTTTATTATGAAAAGATATATAATATATATATATATATTATATATATATGATAAGTGGCGTATCATAGATATATTCACATTCATATATATATATATATATATATATATATATATATATATATAGATATATATATTCTACGGATTCGGCAATCAGTTGCGATTCCGCGGAATGGGCATTCTGTTGCTGATTCCGGAATAGGCAACGATTTGCTGAAATTTGGAAATCATTTTACACTGCTGATTCCGTAGATTCAGCAGCCGATCCGCGATTTCGGCACGACCGAATATATATATAATATATATATATATATTATATATATATATATATATATATATATATATATAATTACCCAAATAATGTGTGATATGTACTTACGGCATTGAACTCTCCACATATAAAGAATGGATTTCAATCCTGATGCATTTTAGTCGCGGGCCTTGCACCTTTTCCACCTGATCACATTCTCTCTTCGTGAATGAAAATGCTGAAACACATTCCGAAACTGGTCTCACGTATATAGAAAACGGATGCGAATCATATAAACCGTAAAAATCGAGAAACATTGATTAATTGCTCAGCAAGCGTGGTTTGCGGCACCATCTTTTCTGATTGTATCCTCCTCGGATTTGATAGAAGGTTTCAAAATTTTTTCTAGATCACGTTCAATATCAAGGAATTTTGGTTAATCATCACCGAAGAAGTATGCAGCTACAAATGTGCCAGGCACCTAATGCATAACTACTCATTTCAGTCAGTTTACAGAAAGCTGTTAGTTTACGGTCAAATAAATCGGTTTTTAATTCGTTTTGTAGGACTGCGTCCAGACTGCATGCATATACATCAAATAGTCACGATCAGAAAACAGATGCATGTGGAACCATGAAATTTGAACAAGGGAGTGGGGACTTAGCTCCGTTAAGCTCGATTTGGTAATAATGATAATCTAATTCAGAACAAGTCGCTTCATAACAACAACACGAAGCTCGAGCAGCAGAAGTTTGGGTATGTCATGTTCGTAAATATTACTGAAATCAGTGAATACTAATGGGTCCAGATTGAGTTCAGCACATCAGTGCTCGCGAGCAGAGAGGCGATTGAATGCGAACGAGCATCGTTTTGTAAAACTGCAGATGTTTACTAACCGGATCTAAAGAAAAATCTTGTTTATTTTTCATCAATCATTCTAGAATTTTTCCAACAATCGAAGTAAGGGTAATTAATGAAGTGCTAACCAGACCAAGGTGTCACTGCTTTTATATATTGGTTTGATAATCTCATACTTTTAATCTGGTGGTAACTCCTCACATTTTAAAAACGAACGAAAAGTTAGACTTAGTGTTTTGTAGATAAAACTGACATTTATTTCAAAAGCATTGGGTGTATCTCACCAGGACCAGTGCTGAATGTACTTCAAGTCGTTCAACTTAATTTGCACCAGTACGGGACTTTTATTTACACCAAATGTTGTCACCCTTTTTAGAATCATGCTCAACCCTTTCAAATACTTCCACGTTGAGTTGATCTCTTCATGTTCGATACTTATATTATAATGCCTGATTCCAACTTTTGTTTCCTCAATTGATAATTCACCCAGATTTAGTATTTTGAATCCGCTTCTATGGTTTGGTCAAGTCGAGGCTATTTTTTAAACACGAAATATTAAGTCTCAGATAGTTATGTACTCACACGTCGTTCAAACACTACTAATCGACGTTGCTGAGAGAATGAGCGAATTGATTCACACTGTAACGGAAGAAGTTCCTTATGATAATCTAAAATAAGCTCTTATAACTTGAACGAGAATCTTCGAGCAACATAAATTCGATGAATTCCTCTCGCAGTATGCGATTGGTGGCAGGATGCCGATCCAACATTTACGACACATGCTCCAACTTCTTGGAAACCGAAGGATAGATGAGGTGATTTTTTCTAAACTGTGATTTCAATAGATGCCATTTTACATACGATAATTCTCAATACACTTAATACTTCTTTCTTTCTAGAAAAACTTACTTAAACAGCTGATAAGATTTTGGCTGATTCCGCTGTGTCC
Organism: Atriophallophorus winterbourni; assembly: GCA_013407085.1. Classification (NCBI taxonomy): domain Eukaryota; kingdom Metazoa; phylum Platyhelminthes; class Trematoda; order Plagiorchiida; family Microphallidae; genus Atriophallophorus; species Atriophallophorus winterbourni. The sequence continues at coordinate 8,435 of JACCGJ010014650.1, forward strand.
CTTGCTCCCATTTCTAAACAGCAATGTGATTAAGATGGACAAATGGACGACAGCTTGAATAAACTCCGTGTTAAGATGGAACAGGTTATTTACTCAGTCTACAGGCACCAAAATTCTAAAACCCGTGAAAGAATAATCTTCCGTTCTCGATCTTGATCCCGTTGCTCATCCTCCCGCCGTTTGAATATGATTCTGAAATGTGCTTGTATTATAAACGGTACGGTTATGCTGAGCGCAACTGCGCCAAGACTTTTGCTTACGTTTCGCTTAGCATACAATCGCGTAACTCGCAAGCCACTCAGAAAAGACGACGGCTGCATTTGGCGACTCCTCACAAAGTCGTCTAATGTTTAATAACAACCCGTCCAGTTCCCTATGTTTCCTCATTGATACCGGAGATGCTATCAGTGTTGGTCCACTTTCCTTCAGAAAACTACAAAGATCGTGCAACGTCATATAACTGCAGGCTGCCAATGGAAGCGTCATAAATACCTACGTTTGCAAAGCACTTACACTACACTTGGGCCTTCGATGCCAATTTCCTTGGATTTTGTGATTGCTGCTATCTAGCACCTCATAATTCGCGCTGATGTTTCGTAACTATTTGGTTTCACGGTCAATCTCAAAGACAGAAAATTGCTTGACAACATCACAATCTTTTTGCCCTATTCAACACATCATCTATCTACTTAATTTGTATTTATTTAACTCCTACAATTGACTTCATTTTCTTCACGAAAATCAAAGACGAATTTTCTCAATTGACATGCCCATCGGCCAAATCAGTAACGGTCAAACACGATGTTATTAACTTAATTGATACTAAAGGTCTACCCGTTTTTGCACGTCAACGTCGTTTATCTCCTGACAAAATGGAAGCAGCAAAGGCCGAATTCGAACGCATTCTTCAATTCGGTATAATTCGACTCCCTCTAAATGTTGTTTCCAAAACCTTAACAGGTAATCTGAGAATTTGCAGTGATTCTCGTGCTTTGGACGCTCAAGTCATTCCAAGCCATTATCCCATCCTACACATCCACGACGTTTCCTCTAATATATGGGGTTAAAACATTTTTCACAAAATCGACCTTGTGCGTGCCTAATATCACATCCGTATTGCCGAGTCGGACATGGAGAAGACTGATATCGCCACACATTTTAATCTTTTCGAATTCGTTCATATAGACTTCGGCCTAAATCAAGCAGCACAGCCATTCCAACGTTTTATGGATCATGTCGTAAGAGGTTTTGCTTTTGTTTTTATCTACATTGTTGACGTTCTGATTGCCATTTACTTTGTAGAAGAACATAAGCGCCATCTTTCGCTTGTTTTTGAACGTTTTTCTAATTTCGGTCTTTACATCGATCACCCAAAACGTCTTGTTGGTGTGAATACACTCTAGTTTATGGGGCATCATATCGATGCACATATTATCATCCCTCCTGCTTCTAAAGTCGCTGCAATTAAGAATTTTCTTACCATCACATCTTTTAAATAATTGTAACGTTTTCTCAGGTTGATTAACTTATAAATTCGTTTTATGCCTCACTGTTCGGATGTGCTCATTCCGCTTACCAACCATTCGGGTGTATCAAAGAAAGACAAATCTTTCGACTTTGAAACGCTGGCTGCATTCGAATCGTTAAATACAGTAAGTGGCAACGAAAATGCCCTCACTCATATCAACACCGTTCTTTCTACCTGTCATGCTTTACCTACCTATACATCCATATTTGTAGCTCCGTTGCCATCCAAAACTTGTACACAATAAATTACAACTCTTATCAATATTCCCTCAGAATTTTTAAACTTCTTTTGGCCGAGAACTCCTCCTGATATACCTCGCTATACCGCACTTTCGACATCTCTTAGAAAGATGTACTTTCACAGCGGTAACGGATAACTAACCTCTGGTATATGCTCTTCGATTCCGTACTGACAATCATTCTCCCCCTGAAATATGGAATGTTGTTGTTGACCTCCTTAGGTCGATGTCCACAATTAATGTACATCACTCACCTAGTTCGTTTCATCCGCTACAAAACCCGTCTACACAACATACGGACCTACGCGAGCACACCCACTCACCCGAACCATCGATCGATAATGTTTCGTTCCGGTGCCATGACCTCAAAAACGAAGCATATTGACAGCCCATTGACGTGTGCAAACTTTATCGGAAGGCGGTAAGCCGCAAAGCCCGACAGGCTAATTGTTTTGTTTGTCGTGAGAAGAAGTGCGATGCTACTTTGACCGTCGATGCCCTTACTGTTATCAATGCAGACGAAATTCCAGGAGTTTGCTACATCTGTCAGCTATGCAGATCTCGATCGAGAAATTGTACGAAGACAACTGTGAGCTCACAGACCGACGCGGATACGAAAATTTTATGTTTAGAGAGTAGTGTACAAAGAATCGAAGGTCTGATAAACGAGCTACTGATTTGTAAATTCGGATCTAGAGCAGATTGTGAACATCAACCGCGGTCACAACTGCAAGTTCGAAATACCCCACTCCAATCAGAACTGTCGCAGGTATTTTTATTCTGTGCGTATTTGTTTCGCCTGGAATTCCCTGCCAGCCAATTTGGTAAGCTCAAACACTTTTTCTATATTTAAATTAAAACTAGACGATTTCCTGAAAGCCAATCCAAATTATGCCCCGAACTATTTATAGTCTATCGTTACCAGAATTATTTTGATTTTGAAATTTTTCTACACACATACACGTATACACTTGTACCTGTAGTTCTACTGCATGGTTATTATAAAGTAATTGCTTTTTCAACCATAAAATCTTGAATCTTGAATCATGTCTCTTCCCCGGTTATAGAAAGGCAGCAAACCGAAAAATGTGATGATCAACCTGTACACAAGAGCCCACATAATTCGAAACACTTTTCTGACGCGAACTCCTCTGGCACTAAAACGGTTACGAAGACCAAGATGCCTGCTCATCGGGAGGTTCAGCTCTAACAATCGGTTTTAACTCCTAATTTTGCCGCTCCAAAGATTCCAAAATCTCTCTGTAATCTGTACCAACATACAGGCGTCTAGCGAGACACTTCTGGCGAATAGACAACGATACGACCTAGAACAATGGTCCAAACTTTTTACGTTGATGTGGTTGGAAACGATAAAACCTTCAGCTGTTACACGTTTGATGCGCCACCAAAGCTCCCCACACTTCGGCGAAGCGCGGCTACTAAAAGTAACACTAAACAGTGAGAGGGATATGCAGATTATCTTTTGAATTCTTACTTGTTACGTGACATACCTACGTGCAATACTCGAATCTACGCCGATATACCCTGGTGGGAAAGTAAAGGAGGCGGAGAAGTCCGTAAGAAAATAAATGAGCGCAGTCTGACCCTTCTTAGTTCTAGGCGTTCCAGAGATTACGCAGTACAACAGAGGCCGCGAAACAACAACAACACGACTATAAACAGTGGTTATACGTTGCAGAAGCGATTGGAGCAAGCGATTGGCGAAAGTGTTGTCGCAAATACCTTCAGGATACCGAGGTCATCAAACTACAAAGGCGATAGACCACCCACTTTAAAACTCACTTTCCTTACTTCTGCTATGACAGCCTTTGTCAGACAAAATTGGAAAATACACAGGAAAAATATCCGAAATGACCTCAGACTCAGCATACCGAAGGCTGCCTCCGAAACACAAGCTGCAGCAACGCCGTGCGAAGACACTGACAGACTAAACTCGGAAGTTGTTTCAAAAAACTGCAATGGTCCGGCTCTCAGGGGGTCGGACATACAAACATCATCCGCATAGGCTCGCTACACACGAAAACCACTGTTAAATGCCTATACACAAAGAACGTGTCAACGCTGACATCTTTGCCGCACCCACTACAAGTCGAATGCCTTAGCAACATCGAGGTAAATCCTACGGTTGTGTGCGAAAGCATTTACGCGGGCCGAACGTTCGCTAATCACCAGGAGAGGATGGAATAAAACCCGCTGTTCTGAAGTCATGCGAGCTGGAGCTTTGTGGCCCACTAAGTGGTCTATTCAGGCACTCATTGAATACGGGAACCGTACCAGCTCAATGGAAAACCGGTGTTATCACACCAATGGCGAAACCTTGTAGAATCATTGACATGCTGGTGCAGCGCATGATTATAGAGCCATTCGAGAAAGGTGTCAGATTGCTGGGTGACTAGACCAGTGGGGACAGGCCAATCAATGTCTGGGAGGTTAAAATCACCCAAGATAAGTACACTGTGAGCTGAGTGAAACAAACCGTCGAGTGTCTCAGTAAGCTGTGTAAACTCCTGTATGGATGCACTGGGAGTAACGTAGACACAAGCAATTGCGAGCGATGACTTGTAGCAAGTCAGGATACTCGTAACAACTTGGACGTTTTCAATGGCTAGAGATATCCCTGTACCCATGTTGTGCAAACCATACTCCAAGAGCAGTGCAACGCCACCACCTCTCCTATCGCCCGGCCTATCGCATCTTATGACGAGATACTGTTCACTGATGTTTACCGGCACCTCATCAATCGCAGACAGCCAGGTCTCATAAAGCGCAATAACCCTAGGGTGTAAATGAGCCAGGCAGAGAGAAAGTTCAGCATACTTATTCCTGATGCTGCATACATTTGCATACAATACTTGGGCCTTGGTTATTCGTGCTTCTGAAACTAGTCCTGTTTGGCCCTCGGTCGAAGCACCCGAGGGAGCTGCACGTTTTTAGCCAGGAATGCATCCCGATCCGCCTGATAATTAAATTCAACCAGGATTGGTCGAGGGCAGTTACCACGTAATGAATGATGCTGGAATGATAAGAATACATTTCTCTTCACCAGTACGGTGAGAGGTCAGCTAAAGAAGAGTTGTGTATTAAACAAACAGAACTTTAGCATTTACTTACTTACAAAACAACGATAAAAATGGTGAACAACCTAATCTTGCATAAAAATTAGGGGGAGAATTCGGGAAAAAGCTTACCCCAGATGCGGTCCAAACCCTGCTTAAAACTTGCGACAGAACTGCAGGATATAAGTTCTTCTGGAAGCCGGTTCCAGAAATTTACCACCCTGAGGCTAAAAAAGTTTTTCCTGGAGTCTAGTCTACATCGCTCCTTAGCAAGTTTGAGTGAATGGCCCCGGGTGCCCAGCTCAGGACTTAAGGCAAAGAAGTCGGTCATGCTAACGCCACTTAACCCCTTCAAGATCTTAAAGGTTTCAATTAAGTCACCTCTCAACCGACGGCGCGTAAGTGAAAAAAGATCTAGGGACTTTAGGCGTGCAGCGTAAGGTTTCCCTCGCTGACCCTCAATCATGCGAGTTGCGAGACGCTGTACGCTTTCGAGTTGAACGATATCCTCCTTGTAGTAAGGGCACCACGCCTGGACACAATATTCTAAATGCGGTCTAACTAATGCCTTGTAAAGGGGCAGAAATACCTCGGGTCTTCTGCTGGATAACACGGATCTCAGCCGAAAGAGAACTTTGCGAGCACGTTAAGCTGCAGCGGCGTATTGGTCCACCCATTTGAAGTCCGTCCTAACTAGTACTCCTAAATCCTTAACACGCTGTGTGGCGCTTACAGTGAGAGAATTGCCCGACACCTGAACTGAAATCTTATCAACCAGTGCTGACAAGAGTTGGCTCTTATTAAGATTAAGTGGGAGGTCCCACTGGTGTGACCAGTTTATGACCCGTTCAAGGTCGTGCATCAAGGTATCTTCGTCCGTTGATCCGATGAATTTCACATCATCCGCAAAAATGAAACATGGGCACTTCAATGCAGAGGACAAGTCATCGATGAAAATCAGGAATAGAGGAGGACCAAGTACCGAACCTTGGGGTACACCACTGATCACGTCGGTTTCATTCGACAGCGTAGATCCTACCCTAACTCGGAATGTCCTACCTGTTAGGAAGGCCTTTATCCAAGCAAGTAGACTACCACGTATGCCTTTGGCTGCTAGCTTAATCTCTATAAGGCGGTGATTTACGGAATCGAAAGACTTGCTGAAGTCTAGGTAGAGGGCTTCGACAGGCTTCCCTTCATCCATCCTTTTAGTGGCAGTATTAAAAAAGCTAAGGAGGTTAGTCAGACAGGATCTACCCTCAAGAAATCCATGCTGAGTTACACTCAGTAGAGAATGCCGACAAAGATGCTGACAGATTTTGTCACGCAGCAGTTTTTCAATTACTTTCGAGACGGTGCTGGTCAGGCTGACAGGTCTATAGTTACCAACAGTTGAGCTGCAGCCACCCTTGTGTATTTGCACGATTATAGCTTCTTTCCACTCACTAGGAACTTTTCCCATGTTGAAGCATGAATTGAAGAGCTTGCATAAGGGTTCTGTAAGAACTGGGGCAAGATTCTTTATCATAATCGATTGGATACCGTCTGGTCCCTTAGCTTTGTTGACGCGAACATGGATAAGTGCTTAATACACCTCGAATTCCATGAAGGACAACTCATCTAGTGCAGGAGCGCCAGGTAGTAGATTAAACGAGCTAGACGGAGCAATTAAAGAATTATCACGTCTCTGAACGCCACTGAAGAACCTAGAGAAGGCACTCGCCTTAGACAGGTCGGTATCGGCTAATTTTCCGTACTCCAGATTTAAATCTCCAATGATTTCGATCTCGTTTCGGGTATATTAGGGTAGGACCGACGAAGCTGATTCCATAAACGATCTCGTTTACGGGTAGACCGACGAACTCGAGGATTCCACCACGGGAGCCTATGATGCTTTTTCACGACTTGCAGCGGAGCGTGCTTGTCTTGTAACTCCTTAAGATACTTACAAATTCTATCCCAGTTTTCACTTACATTAAAATCGTTAGAGAATTGAAAGAAAGATTTTGAAGTCTGTAGAAGAAAATCCCAGTCTACAAGCCTAAAATTTCGTCTAGGGCGAGCAGTAGGTTTGTGAAACCGCAGTACCGCTTCGAAGCTTATCATTACGTGATCACTTTTGCCGAGCGGTGGTAGGTATTTTAAGAATCTAACGGCTTCGGGCTGGGACAACAATACTAGGTCGAGAGTGGATGGAGTACACCCATTACGAAACCTCGTAGGATCACTCACATGCTGATGCAGCGCATGATCATGGAGCCATTCAGGAAACATTTCGGATTGCTTGGTGACTAAACTTACAGAGACGGCCCAGTCTATGTCCGGGAGGTTGAAATCACCTAAGATGAGTACGCTGGGAGCTGATTGAAACAACCTGTCGAGCGTCTCAATCAGCTGTGTAATCTCCTGCTGGACTGCACTGGTGTGACGTAGACACAAGCAATTGCGAGGTCTAACTTGTAGCAAGTCAAGATACTCGTAACAACTTGGACGGTTTCACTGGTTAGGGATATACCCGTTCCTGTATTGTACAAGCCATACTCTAGGAGGAGTGCAACGCCACCGCCTCTCCTGTCGCCAGGTCTATCGCATCTAATGACGAGATACTGCTCGCTGATGTTTGATGGCCCATCGTCAAGCGCGGACAGCCATGTCCCAGAAAACGCTATAACCCGGGGGTGCAACTCAGCCACACGAAGAGAGAGGTCAGCCCACTTATTCCTTATGCTGCACACATTAGCGTACAGCATAAGTTCAGCAGAGAACCGTTATTTTTTTCAGTTCACTTAAGTTTGCACAGGACAGTATGTGGCTAACGAGCCAATCGAGCGTCAAGAATTTTTTTTTGGTGGAATGCTGAAGAGAAGCACCCACCACAGCCAAAACGTTTATTCTTTTTGTTTATTTGAAATCTTCGACGATCGCGGCGCCAAGAGATTATCCGGGTTGTATTTAGGAATCACCGCGTTATAGCCGATCCTAGAAAAACAAAAAGCAGTTTCTCTTTATCAGCATGGTGAGAGGTCAGCTAAAGTAGTATCGTGTGTAATAAATAATAAAAAACACAGAGAACTCTAGCCCTTACTTTATTTACGGGATAACGCTAAAAATGAACTACCTAAGTTTGTATAGCAATCAAGAAAAGTATTCAGGAAAAACTTACCCCAGTTGCAGTTCAAACCCTGCTTAAAGCTCGAGACGGCACTGCAGGCTATAAGTTTTTCTGGAAAAATGTTCCAGAAGTCTACATCCCTAAGGCTAAAAAAGTGTTTCCTGGAGTTTAGCCGACATCGTTTTTAGCAATATTAAGTGAATGGCCCCGGGGGCTTTACTCTGGGCTTAAGGTAAAAAAGTCGTTCATTGGAACGCCACTCAAACCCTTTAAGCTCTTAAAGGTTTCAATTTTGTCACCTCTTAAACGACGGCGCCTAAGGGAGGAAAGATCGATAGACATTAGGCGCGCCTAATGTCTGTTACGCCAATCAAGTGTCCAGAATTTCTGTCGGTGGAAAACTTCAAAGTTGGTTTATTCTTCTCTGGTATCCTCGTCTTATGCGATGATAAAATACGTCAGGTTTTTCCATGTTTTCCATCAGTCACAGTAGTTTTAGCTGCGACTGAGAAAAATGGAAAGGCCTTTCCTTCAGCAAGCCGGTGAGAGGTCAGTCATGGAAAATTGGTAAAGACCATATAAATTCAAAATGCACACAAATTGGCCAATTTTGTCGACGGCGACCTGTATATTCGTGGAAAATAATCTGGTAAAAGTTCATGTCGCAAGTCATCTAAACCTCTTTTGAATGTTCTTACTGATGTGCCACCGATTAGGTCCTCAGGCAGCTTGTTCCAGAAGCTTACCACTCTCTCAATGAAGAAGTGTTGTCTAAGATTCAGACGGCTGTGGTTTTTCGCGAACTTCAATGTATGTCCTCTAGTTGAAGGGTTGATCGCTCGAGAGAACAGGATTTAACAACCCTCGTCGCCTAAACATTTCAGGATTTTGAAAGTCTATATTAGGTCACGCCGTAGGGAGGGGTCAGGGCCGAAGGGAGATCAGAATTAAAGAAATTAGACGTTCTTCGTAGGGATTCCTAAACTTACCTTCAAACATTTCGGTAGCCAGACGTTGGACTCTCTCTAGTAGTAATATATCTTTTTGCAAGAAGGGGCTCCAGGATTCCACGCATTATTCTAAAAGCGTCTAGACAATAGGCGTATGTAAGGGGATAAACACTTCCGGCGCTCTACATGTCAGAACGGATATTAGCGGACAGTTCTACGCTAGCTAGTTGCGCAGCTGAGGCACATTGCGCAGCCCATTTGAAGTCCGCAGTAACGACTATACCCAAATCCTTAACCCTCAAAATAGATTTAAAGTCGATTCCACCGTTATCCGCAGTTACTGTAATTTTGTCGACTGCTGCAGACAAAAGATGACATTTGCTTTAGTTCAGAGAAAGATCTCTATCCTACGATCATTTAATTACCTTTCCAATATTTCTCAACAGATCACCGTGATCACTGGATCACGATGATGATCAGAAAGAGTATTGGACCGAATACTAAACTTTGTGGGAACCCACTAGTAACTGTTGCGAATTCAGAGGTAGTATAGCCTACACAGACCTGAAGGATCTATGGCGAAAAAATTGGTTATCCAGTCGTGAAGCTTACCAGATATGCCTTTGGCCATGAGATTCATCCCTAGGAATCTGTGAATAACCGAGTCGAAGGACGTACGAAAGTCTATGTAGAAGACCTCTACTCGTCCGCTTCAATCCAACGTCTTAGAAACTCTATCTAAAAAGCATAAAAGTTTCGAAAGACACGATGTTGTTTTAATAAAGTCATGTTTAACCGTGCTTAATGATGAATTGCGCACGAGGTGGCTGCATAACCGATCCCTTGATAAGTCCCTCCAAGGTTTTAGATAAAACAGTAGTCAAGCTTACCGGTCAGAAATTCTTAACTAATGCAGTGAACTGCTTCCACATTGTAACTTCGTATTTTGTACGTACAATTTTTGGCCTTGTATAGTTATTTGTTTTTTGGCCATGTATACTTCATCTGTATCATTGCTTGTACAATACACATTTTGGCGGCTAATGCAATTTCGAACTAAGACTTTGTCTTCTTCCCTGGTTGCGAAGTCTGTGTGCACTATTGAAATCAACGGATAACATGAACAATGAAAATCGGGGAAAAAATTAAATAGCAATTTCGAACGTCAATAAATAAAAATGTCACATTTACATACAAAAATATTTGACGTCCAAAATTGCAGAAAAATTTGACACAAATCAGAAAAGGCGGTGAAATAAACGCAGACAATATTGAGAGTAAAATAGAATAATATCAAAATAACTATGTACAATTTGATGGGAGCAAAGAAAAACAGAGAATACAGGATGGCTTGATATACTCTCAAATTCAAATGTGAGTATCGCATTTACAATGTCTTTCGGAAGCCACGTGGCTTCAACATACATTGTGTATTATACAGCCTAAACGTAAGCTTCAATTCCTTACTATATGTAGCTTATCTGAATGCTGAAAAAGCCCATTTCTGACATCTCAGTGAAAATGTTCAGTTTGCTACTCGTGAGTAGTTATAAACTTTAAAATTGTTTGCGACAATTCAAATCAATTCAATTTTAATGGTCTAAAAATCATATGGCTTGACAAAAACCACAGAATAATATGGGAATTACGAATAACAGGGGTAGAAAAACATGATTTGTTTGCTTACTGAGCAGTTCAGGAATCATATAAAAATCCGTTGAACAGAAACCGTTTTTAAAGTTCAAAGCTTTTATGTTGTAAAATATATAGGTTCAAAGTTTGGATTGGTCAACATGAAATTGTCCAAATTCGATTTGTATCTATCCTAGTTGGGTGAATGTGCAACATTCCAAGGTAGGGAGTTCCAGGTAAAGCATACATGTACAGAATAAAAGTACCTTCGACAGTTTAGTCTCGAGTCGAGAATATGTACTGTATAGTCGTGACTCCGGCTGGTTCTGGGTGGTAGTCGCGTGAATAGTTGATTTAGGGGGTGGTTGGGGGTATGAAGTATATTAAACATAAGTATCAAATCACCTCTAAGGCGGCGGTAGCGATAGTTGAATAGATTGAGACTTGCAATAAGATCTTTGTATTGTTTGTGCTTCAAACCGCGTACGAGCTTGGTGGTCCGATGATATGTTCTCCGTAAAAGGCTGATGTCCTTCTGTAGCCAGGGTGACCAAGTTTGAACCGCATAATCCATGGTTGGCCTCAAGTACGTATTAATTATTCGATGAACGGTTTGCTTAGTGAAACTCCCCAACACGCGTTTTAGCAGTAGCAATACTCGTGACTTCTTTTCATATACAGCTGTGACGTTTTGTGACGGTTTCAAAGTGCTGCTAACCCACACACCCAAGTCCTTCTTCTGGTCAGTTCTTTAAATAATATGGGAACCAAGGGTGTAGGAGTACTCGAAATGTCTTCCAAAAGTCAATACCTTGCATTTTCTGAAATTGAAAGGTAGCTCATTTCTAGCTGACCAGTCTTGTAAGGCATCGAGGTCCAGCTGAAGCTCTCTGCAATCCTCAGTTGTACGTACTTGTGTCCACAGCTTGATGTAATCCGCAAATAACAAGATTTTGCAGCGAACAAGTTTAGGTAAGTCGTTGATATACATCAGGAAAAGAAGTGGTCCAAGCACTGATCCCTGCGGCAACCCACTCGTTGCTGCATTAGGTCGTGACAAAGCACCATCAACCCTTACTCGAATGACACGGTCGCGGAGATAATCCTTAAGCTAGGCTAGTAATGAACCCTTGATTCCGCATAGCTCCATATTTTTTAGTAACAGACTGTGTTTGACACGATCGAATGCTTTTGACATATCAAGATTACAAGCGAGCACTGTGAGACCTTTGTCTACAGCTTGTGTGTAGTCTTCGAAGGCGAGCAGAAGGTTTGAAAGGCAAGAGTGTCTTTTTTTTCTGAAGCCGTGTTGTTTGACTGCGAGCAAGCAATTGTCTTCCGGATGTTTTGTGACGCTGTTTGCTACGAGGCGCTCCATCACTTTAGAGATCAGCGGTAGTAGTGTTACTGGCCGATAGTTGGATACTTCGGAACGGGATCCTCCTTTGTGGATGGGGTAATGATTCAATTTAATTTAATTTTAATGATCTAAAAAGCATATAGCTTTACAAAAAAACACAGAATAATATGACAACATCGAATAAGATAACATGCAAAAATAGGATTAGATTGCTTACTGAGCAGTTCAAGAATCAAGTAAATATCCAAAGGGCAAAAATTGTTTTCGATTGGTGGGATAACAAATGTAGGTGCATGGTGTTAAGATGTATAGTTTTCTTCGATTCACGGGTTTAGGGTCAAAAAGGCATCAAGGCTTCTCTTGAAAGTTTGCTGCTTTGGTGAGTGTACAACATTATCTGGCAGATTGTTCCAAGTAAAACAAGCTCGCACGGCAAAAAATGTCGTTTGCAGTTGAGTCTCGAGTGAGGGACAGTTAGAGTAAATGTGTGAGCTCTTGTTTTATGCGAGCTCCGTAGATTCAATAAGCATTGTAGAGGGTGATTTTCGGTATTCAAAATATTGTAAACCAGAATCAAATCCCCTCGGAGACGACGAAGTGGATAATCAAATAAATTTAGCGTTTTGATTCGCTTATTGTAGGGTTTTCGGCTGAGTCCAGTGATAAATTTGTTAGCTCGATGATATATTCGTTGCAAAGCCGCAACATCTTTTTTAAGCCATGGTGTATGAATCCGCGTCGATGTCTTGAAAATTCCTCTTTCGGTCCAGCAAGATCAAACGAACTGGAGACATTTGTTCCCACCCTACACCCTTGTTCCGTATCAAGTTTTTTGTGTCATGGTTTTCCCGTGATATTTTTTGTTTGTTTAAATTGAAAATAACATTTAAACTAAATGTTAAATCTGTGAGAGTCTTTTTTCCCGAACATTTTTCCTTTGTTTAACTGCACTTCGGCTTCCGCACATTTTGATTTGTCCGTTAACCGTGTTTACCGTTATTGGAAAACGGTAAATCTTTGTGCTCTCAACTGAGCTGTTTGACTTCCGTTCATTGGAAGCGTTGGGTTTGCATTGAAACCTGTATTCCATTACCGTTGAGGTTTGTTATAATTTGCTTTTTAATCGTCTTTGTCAATTTAGTACTGCGTAAATTGACGTATTGTTCTGATTTGGGATCGATTCGTAAACGCTCGTCACTCCCGGTAGAAGATTCTCGTGGCTCGTAGCAGGCAACTGGTTTCCGTGACAGAAACTATTCCCCAGTGACGATTTGGTCGCTACAGTACTCAACGTTATACAGTACTCAACGTTGGAATTCGATTTGGACCGTATTTGTCTCAATTGGAGAAAATACAGTACTCAACGTTATACAGTACTCAACGTTGGAATTCGATTTGGACCGTATTAGTCTCAATTGGAGAAAATACAGTACTCAACGTTGAAATTCGATTTGGACCGTAATTTCTCAATTGGAGAAAATACAGCACTCAACGTTATACAGTACTCAACGTTGGAATTCGATTTGGACCGTATTTGTCTCAATTGGAGAAAATACAGTACTCAACGTTGGAATTCGATTTGGACCGTAATTTCTTAATTGGAGAAAATACAGTACTCAACGTTGGAATTCGAATTGGACCGTATTTGTCTCAATTGGAGAAAATACAGTACTCAACGTCCAATTTGTGGACGCAATACAGTACTGAACGTCGAATTCGCTGACGCCAATATGCCTGTTACCCGCAGTTTTGTCGCAAAGATCAAATCTTCCCAACAGTTGGTCGATAATGGAACGGAAGTCACCGCAGGTGAGCGCATTCATTGTTATGTTGTGGGCTCTCGTGGTAGCTTAAGGGGTTCAACGATAGATTCAATTATCCTTGTTCGTAAGGCTAAAATGCGCCTTGAACTACTAAAACTGTCGCTGGAAACAATCGAAATGAAGCACAAACTGGAAGTGCTTGAGGCTGAACAGGAGGTTAAAATGGCTAAGATTGCTGCTTCGGCAAGTTATCTTGCCCGTTGTGAGCATCAAAAGGAAAAAGTAGCTGACTACCCTCGTTCGGAGGTAGAAGATTCTGTCCGTAATAAAAAGCCCGGCAGTTTACCAAGAGCTGACCTTCCAAAGATAGAATTGATATCTTCTGATGGTTCAGCTAGCACCTACGGGAAATTTTCGGACCTTTTCGGGCAACCGCATACAATAGCAAGGCCTCTTAGTCTCGTTAATTGTCAAGAAATCGTTTCTACTGGTGTTATGTTGAAGGATATTGACATTTGTGTTGTCGATGGTGATCAGGAAGCTGAGTTACCTGAGACTGAATTAGCTCAGTCGGATTTTGTGACTGAATTTTCCGACACTTATTCGGATAAGATAGAGACTAAGCCTGGCCCACCTGACACCAAATCTGCCCAAATGAAAAGTAGGCCTGGTTCACATGACACTGAATCAGCTTTAATTGTGGCGACGTATGGTCAGCATGACAATACGTATGATTGGCGTAAAACTTTCGGTTGTATACCTGATGAACCATTTATGTTTGGAAACTCGGATACAATATTTTGTAATTTAGACTTGTTTAGATGGCGCAAAATGTCGCTGTTGGAGGATGCAATACATAAGGCTCGTTCGGGTGGGATATCATTCATGAGCTTATTGTAGGGCGCTGGCAGAACCGGAGGACGTGGTGGGTCTTTGTCTAGCAAACATTTTCCCTATAAAAAGCCACAGGCGTCCAGTGATGGTGATGCGACGTGGCGTGTGTGACTCGCCACTAAATAAAGTCACTTGCTTTATTCTACTGTACCTGGGTGTCGGGCCCGGGGGCTGGTGCTTAAGGTGGAAGGCGGGTTTTTGGATCTGCTGACCCCAGAAGTACCACCAAGCATTCAGTCTGCCGGTTGCATGCGAAGACGAACGTTGATTACACTGAAGGCAAATGTTTTAGGTGGGAGGCGGGTCTGCCAACTCCAGAGATACCACCAAACATTTGATCGTCGAGTCGCTGTCGTTGGTTGCGCAGGTACACGGTTCGGGTAGCCAGGTAGAGGAGAGCCCCGCAGTTCATTGTTTGTGTCTCTACTTGCTTTTCAGATTTTGAGGAATTTTGGTGGGCGGTGTATGAATCCGCGTCGATGTCTAGAAAATTCCTCTTCGGTCCAGCAAGATCAAACGAACTGAAGACATTTGTTCCCACCCTACACCCGTGTTTCTTATCAAGTTTTTTGTGTCATAATTTTCCAGTGATATTTTTTGTTTGTTCTTCATATTGAAAATAACATTTAAACTAAATGTTAAATCTGTGAGCGTTTTCTTTCCCGAACTTTTTCCCTTTGTTTAACTGCACTTTGGCTTCCGCACATTTTGATTTGTCCGTTACCCGTGTTTACCGTTATTGCAAAACGGTAATTTTTTGTGCTCTCAACTGAGCTGTTTAACGTCCGTTTATTGGACGTGTTGGGTTTGCATTGAAACCTGTATTCGATTACCGTTGAGGTTTGTTATATTTTGCTTTTTAATCGTCTTTGTCAATATAGTACAGCGTTAATTGACGTATTGTTCTGATTTGGGATCGATTCGTAAACGCTCGTCACTCCCGGTAGAAGATTCTCGTGGCTCGTAGCAGGCAACTGGTTTCCGTGACAGAAACTATTCCCCAGTGACGATTTGGTCGCTACACATGGTGACCATTCTTGAACCGCATTTTCCATCGTGGGTCTAATGTACGTATTTATAATGCAAGACATTTTCTGTTTTTGAGAACCTACAGAAAATTCTCTTTTGAAGTGACAATTTCCGTGATGTTTTGCGATAGACGTAGTTGCAGTGGCTCGACATACCTAGGGTGTTGCTTATTAACACACTCAAGTCCTTTTGTTCCATGGTCCACGAGAGGCTGTGTTCCAAAAATATACTAGTACTCCACATAGTTGTCAATGTTTAACATGTTACACTTTTAAAAATTGAAAAATCTGCGATTTTTTAGGGACCAAGCTTGGAGGTTATCCAGATCCTTCTGGAGCAGTTCGCAGTCTTCCGACTTACTTATCTTCGACCACACTTTTATATCGTCCGCGAACAATACGGTCTTGCATTTGATGAGAGCCGGTATGTCATTAGCATAAAGCGCGAAGAGGATTGGTCCGATGACGGATCCCTGAGGCACTCCAATTGTCACGACTACCGAATTCGATAGAGCACCATCCACAGAGACTTAAACAAGCCGATCAGTCAGGTAATTTTCTAACCATGATAACAGACTACCAGTGATACCACAACGTTCCAGCTTCTTCAAGCGAATACTGTGGTTTACACGGTCAAATGTTTTCGACATATCGAGGTAACGTACATTGATAGTATCCCCAGCATCTACTGCTCGAGTCCAGTCATCAAGGGTAAGTAGAAAATTAGTAAGGCAGGAGTATCCCCTCTATAGCCGTGTTGCGTTCCCGAAAATAGCTTATTTTCCTCAAGGTATTTGCTCAATTTGGTTGCCACGATCCTTTCGAGTACCTTGGATACGGCGGACAACAAACTAACAGGTCTGTAATTTGCGGGCTCCTAACGCACGCCGCCTTTGAAAATCGTGGAGATAACACCAGATTTGCCATTCTTCCAATCACAGTGAACGAAACTTTGGGTTAAAGAGAGGTTAAACGAGTATGTAAGAGACGTACACAAAGTATAGGCACAGTTTTTAAGAATCAATGGGGTAATTTCGTCAGCTCCGGGAGATTTTCTCGTGTTGAGATTTAGCAATGTGCGGAGGACACCCTTTGAGGTAATAGTTAGTTGTTGTAAAACATTTTCGGGTGAGATGACGAGAGTTAAGGGACAGGTAACGGTGTTTCGTGGGCTGAAGACAGTGGAGACGTAAAGGGCTAGAACTTTGGCAGATTCCGATTAAGCGCTTGCTGTGCGGTCGCATAAATCTGTGCTCTCATACTTTTGGATCTATTTCCTCATCCGCTTTTCTGAACTGAACTGTTCAGATATCATTGAAGTCGTCTCGTGATGTGTGCAAAATTTGCAACAAAGGGGTAAGCGCTAGATCTCATGTCGTCAAATGTTTCGGCTGCCTGAGTAAAATACATGTCAATTGTGATAATGCCCTAACAGCGGAAGTTGCATCGATTATCAACAACGTGGATTTCCCCAGTGTCTGTTACATATGCACTTCATGTAGAAGCAACCAGTCTAGCGACAACCCACACAACGCTGCCTATGAGGCAAGGCTTGAGCCTCGGTTGGAAATTTTACAAAATAATTATCGAATAATTGAGGAAAGGCTTAAAACATTCTTGATGGATAAAATTTCCACAGCGATTCAACCCGAAGCAGATGATGCTTAAGATAACAAAAAGCAATCTGAGCTCCATCAATCGACGGAACTGTTGAAAAAAGTCAATAATGTACCATCGATTCCAGACTCAGGGGTTACGTCCAAAGAGCTCCAAGTGAACGCGTCTTATTCCAGCAAGCTAACATTTGCCCAGATGGTGGCTAAAGGTGATAAGTGTTTGGCGTTAGAATTGAGCCCTAAACCTCAGGCAAAAGAGGAAGTTCGAAGCAAAACGGTTCCATATCACTGGGAGCAGGAAAATTCGACAAAACGCATAAAAAATTTAAGCGTAATATGCACTAATATTCCTGAGTCAGAGGTGACGCTCTTTCACGAAAGGCAAAAGCATGACCGTGAAAACTGGTTCGTCATTTGTAATCGAATCGGCCTAGATAGTATTCACCCCGTGTCGGTAAGTCGAATAACTCGTCATACGAAATCCCCGAATCAAGATAAACCACGTCTTTTAAAAATCACTTTCGCCAACGAAAAGGACATGGAAAATGTCCTACTAAATTCGTATTTGCTCCGAACGCAAAGTGACCTTTTCAACCGTATATATGCTGACGTACCTTGGTAAGAAAGGTCAAAAGCACCGAATAGGCGGGATCAAACAGCACCGAGAAGTATTATTTTGCTTGACGTTCCAGAAAATTCGGGCGCCACAAAGGGCTTCGAAAACAAAGAGCACGACCGTAAACAATGGTCATTTATAGCCGAAAATATCGGTTCCCAAAATTCTGTAGTTGTCGACACATACAGAATACCTCGTTCGCCGAACTATCACGGGAAAGGGGCAAATCCACTTAAGGTTACGTTTCTTTCAAGTAGCATGGCGGATGATGTTCGAAGCAAGCTAAAAGTGAATAGAAACAGGTTACCTGAAAACGTTAGACTGTGCAACTCAAAAGCCGCTGTTCAGGTCCACCTGGAGCCTTTAATTACGCAATTATCCGAGACTGGTGCAAATTCGCCCGCGAAATTACTTCCAATTGCTTCAAAAAACGATCTCGGTCCGACGTCGACATCGTCGGACCAATAAATACAAATACTGACTCGGTGTTACATTCTAAAAACTCACTTAAATGCATCTATACCAATGCTCAAAGTTTGTTCAACAAATTGACTGAACTGACCGAGCTGTGCAAACGATACACGCCCGACCTTGTTGCTGTTACTGAAACCTGGTTTCAATCCTGTATGAGTGAAAGTGAACTCTCAATCCCCAACATGATGCTAATACGGAACGATCGCCTAAGAGATGGTGGTGGTGTGGCTTTATACTGTCACGAACGTCTTCAGTGCATGAAAATTCACGATTCAAACCTTGATTTCGAAGATACCCTCTTGTGCAGTCTTACGAATGTGTCACAGGACGATTGCATTCTTGGAATCGTATACCGCCCTCCAGCCTCGAATGATACTCAAAATGACAGGTTATTACAAGCGCTAAATTCCGCCGGAGAGAAGCGTAGCTCGCAATTACTACTCATGGGGGACCTCAATCTTCCTCATCTCTTTGCCAGATCCGATCACCCTCTACACACATTTGATCACAAAGTTCGTGAGGTGATCGACATGATTCCGCTGCATAATCATGTGTTTGACTTTACTCATAAAAGAGGATCAGAGTTGCCATCCATTTTGGATCTAATCTTTACTTTAGAGAAAAGAGCAGTTGAGGGTGTTGAGTACATTGCGCCTCTCGATCGGAGTGATCATCTGGTGCTCGCCTTTGAGTTTGTTTGCAGTGCAAGACGAGTTTGTGCGTCCGCCGAACAATTCAGAAAGATCGACTACGCGGTTTACGTGGATCGCTTGGGCTAGTAAATTGGCAAGAACTTGATCAGCACAACACCGAAACACAATGCAGTGTGCTCACGAAAATACTTCAGTCAAACATAGATCGTAATTCGCGATTTGTTGATGAACGACGGGCAAGTGACTTCCGATTTAAGCTTCGCAGTCGCACAAAAAATGGCTCGGGAAACGAAACTTTGCTTGGACTGAACACCGAAAGACCAGAACTGATGCCTCTTGGCAGCAATTTTCTAAAATTCGTAACAAAGTGAATGCTCTCGTCAAAGAGGACAAGCAATATTACCATCGCTCTCTGTCTTTGAAAATGGAAGAAAACCCTAAACTTCTCTATCAGATTGTCAATGCTCGGTCCAGTGTGAAACCAGGGGTGTTTCCTGTTATTTCTGAGAATGGATTAACAGTCACAGCAAAGGAAACGGCTGATACTCTCGCTCAATTTTATGAAAATGTGTTTAGCCCGATAACGGTTAGGGCGAATGAGAATTTACTGACATCGATTGTATCTCAACAACTGAATAATATTGAGATTAATTCAGCGATTATACGAAGACACTTGTGTCGACTGAACCCTAGGAAATCTCCTGGAGCCGATGGAATAACACCAGCACTACTAAAATCCTGTGACCAGCAGCTGTGTGAACCACTATGCCAATTGTTCCAACATTCCCTAACCGAAGGAGTGGTGCCAACAGAGTGGAAGACAGGAGTAATTTCACCAATTTATAAGGGTGGTAGCCGTTCAGATCCCGCGAACTACCGTCCTGTCACCCTACTCCCCGTGATATCCAAAGTGATGGAGCGCATAGTGACGGAAAATATAGTTCATCACTTGGAATCACAAAATATACTATCTGTCGCCCAGCATGGGTTTCGTAAAGCTCGCTCATGCTTGACAAACTTGCTTACGGTATTAAACGATTGGACCCAAACGGTTGACGCAGGAGACAGTGTGCACGCGTGCTATCTGGATATGTCGAAAGCTTTCGACAGAGTTGATCACTTTCTGTTGCTACAAAAGCTGAAACAGATTGGTATTGACGGGCAGCTACTCGTGTGGTTCGAAAGCTACCTCAATGTGCGCAAGGCAACCGTTCGAGTTAACGGGGTACAATCACGAGCCATTAATACCTCCAGTGGTGTACCGCAAGGTTCCGTTCTCGGTCCAGTGCTTTTCCTAGTTTACATCAATGATTTACCTGAGACGCTCTCATGCAAGGTAGTTCTTTTTGCGGATGATGTTAAACTTTGGATGCGAATAAAATCAACTGCAGACTGCGTAAAACTGCAATGTGATTTAGATGCACTACACGAATGGTCAGTTAGAAATAAACTGCCGTTTAATTTTCAAAAATGCAAGTTACTGCAAATCGGTAAGCCCTTCCAGTACGAATATCACTTTGGGCAGACGATTTTGAGCTGGACCGAATCGGAAAAGGATCTTGGAGTCTGGATATGTGGCAGCCTAAAGAACAGCGTGCATTGTGAGGTCATTTACAAGCGTGCTTCAAAGCTTCTAGGTATGCTTCAACGGATCTTCAGAACCTTTACGCCTGTAACGTTGCAAAGCATTATGAAGACCTACTTAATTCCCACAATGGAACATGCATAGCAAGCATGGACTCCTTGGATGAAAAAGGATATATTCTTGCTTGACAGGATATATCATCGTGCAACTAAACTCGTGCGTGGTTTTCGAAACCGTACATACGAGGAAAGGTTGAAAAAGCTAAAGCTACCCACTCCCCTTCAACGTAGACTTCGAAGTGACGTCATCCTTACTTACAAAGTATTGCATACTCCAGATCATCCACTCAAACATTTATTCAAATACCGTGAATCAGGAATTACACGTAGCCACTCAGCGGCACTACAAATTCCCCATTCCCATACTAATTGTCGACGATATTTCTATTCGGTACGTGTCTGTTTCCTGTGGAATGCCCTTCCCGAAGCAATTATCACCTCTCTCTGTATCCAAACATTCACTCGAACCTTGGACACTTATTTGTTACACAACGAATTGACGATGCCTGTGTATTGACTCAGGGTAAGCATATTACTTGACTCCAGTGACATCGTATAATTGTTTTTTTATACCTCTTATTGAACGCATATTTACTATGATATGGTAATTGGGAAGCTATGTGCTTTTTGTAACCATAAATTCTTGAATCTTGAATCTTGAATCTTGTGGTTGTTGTTCTATCACGTCTCTTTAGAGCGGCAACTCCTAGTTTCACCCTTGACCGGTTATTTATGATCTGGTAAAGAATTTTGGGGTTTGATTCCATTTTGTTGAGTGAATGATTTTAATAATTCAGTTTGTCATCAACAACAAGTTCGTCTACCTTATTTTTTAGCAAACGGAATGTTAAGCAACTCTCAACAGTGATATCATGTCGATGAGCTCGCCATACAGCATTTCGTTTTCGGCTTCTGAACTTAAATGTATATCCATTTTTTGCAACTTTGGAACAAGATGAGAGTGCATTTAAACGGCAAATTGAAGTTCGGTTATCATCCACGGCCACTGATCGTGCACGTTGTCGGAATTAAGACCAGGGTCTGTGGCGTTCATTAGAGTATATTTAAGTTGTGGAAAGTCAATTTTTCTAATCACCTTGTTGATGTCACTTGTTCTGATTGCCTGGCAAATATAGTCAAACGTAATAACTAAGTGGTCACTGAGTCCTATTGAGCTTCAATCACGTGCTCTTCATTTGTCAGTATTAGGTCCAAGATAGACGGTGTATCAGTACCACGAAATCGGGTATTGTTGAAAATATGGTTGTAGAGTGGAATTTCTTCTAGGAACTGTTGAAATAAAGCATTTAATGAATTTTCTGGTTGAACTGAATTTTTCGCGTTATCTGGTAGCCGCTTGGCGTATATTTGCAAGTAATGCTGAATTGTAGGCTTCGTCGACTGAGGGCGAACGGTAAATTACACCCACTATGCATTATTCCCCTGCTGTTACATTCAAAGTGTCTCGCAGTTGTAAATCGTTATCAGTGATCTCTTGGCAGAGCAGTCTCCGAATGTGGTAAAGCGCAACACGCCTCCTCGAGTCAGGCGATCTCGACAAAGTAGAGTCATACCTTCAATGGCAACTTCATTGTCTGTTAAAGTTGGATGAAATCATGTCTCACTTACAGCAATCACGTCTGGCGAGTGTGTGGTATTTAGTTCAGTCAATTCGTGTAGTTTGTTTGTCAAGCATTGGGCATTCGTATACAAAGACTTGACAGTCGATGTTGACAGCAAAGAAGGTTCATTTGAGCAGGTAATTTGAGTACGTCTCAAAGATGGTGGGTAAATTACATCACCGACTCCGATAGAGTCGGTCGACTTCCGTTTTTTGGAGCAGGAGTCCCAGCATCACTGTGCTGAATACCGACAGGTCCGGCAACCTCCACGATAGAGTCGGTTTTCAGGGATTTACTGACAATTTTGATCTCTCGTGGAAATTTGTATCGATACTGGTTCCAATTGTTAAGCACGGTGTTCACCATAGTGGTGGTCAAAAGTGTCAGTTTAAGGGGTCGTGGACCATTACCTTCGTAATTCGATGACTCCGGGATTCGGAACGTATCGATAACCGCTAAATTGGTGGTTTGGATAGCATTACTAATAAATCTCCACTGTTGTAGGTCGTGGTTGGATTTACACTGTATCTGAACCGGTGGCATCTTATGGGACATTGAAGAGAATAAGTGTGCGCTTATTACCATCGTTTGTTTGCTTTTGCTTACCTTCCGGTGGCGATTTTACCCGCTCCGACCAGGGCACTTCGACAAATACACGAGATTTATATTCCATGCCGTCCCGTAGCAAGTATGTTGACAGAAGTACATCTTCTATATCCATCTCATTTTGCATTACTACCTTGAGCAACCGCGGCTTATCTTGGTGTAGCGCTTTGGGAGGACGATTCAAACGAATCAACGAAACCGGGTGGATCGCTTTAAGATTTATGCGAGTGCACATTTTTAACCATTCAGCCAAATCATTGTGATGTATATTCGACAATAACGTCTTAGTCAACCTTTGCACGTTGGTGCAGATAACACTGAGAGAAATAACTTTCGAGGCAACTTTCGCTAATGGGGCATTCGATGTGAACGGTTTTAGCTTTAAGACGTTTTTAACACTTTCCTTGGTGCTGTGTTGCAACAATCCAAACTTTACCAGAGATTGGTTTGCTGGTGGTAAAGTTGAGCGTATTCTTTTGTTCAGTTTACATGTTTTAGGCTTGATTAGTGGCTCTACAGCATTTTTCACTCGTGCAAGGCTCTCTTCCAGTTGCTACAGTCTACTTTCTATCGTATTAGACACTTTTCCAACAGATGAATGTATACTCTTGCGTTGGCCATTTATATTTGAATTTCTAGAGTTATGGCAGAAATAACAAACAGATGGATAGTCATTATCGCTTACTAGCCTCACACACTCATCAGTTAAAGTCTTATCACATGACACGTTTTGGTGGAATCCGCAGAAAGCACATTTAACCGAAACATTATCAACGCTTACCGGAGCTAAACACGTGATGCAGAGGTCACTACCATTCCGGGTCGCCGTCACGTGAATACTTCTTAAGGTCACAGCTGGATCGATGTTTTTCGGGGTCCGGACAGTGTATCTCGTTACACGTTCGCACATGATTGTGGGTTGCATAGGGCTTGTCGGTTGATCGATGATGGGTGTTTTGTCCGTTAAGGGATTTGACTGTGTTCGTGAACCACAGAAGATAGAACACGAAATAAGGTATCGATACTTGTAGCTCAATCCGTAGGATAGCTGGTGCTGGGAAAAACTTTGTGCGCGTGGACAAAATGTTATTTTCCCGTCAAACTGATAACTTTGCTGTAAGTTGACTTGCAAGATCGAAAAGTATAAAATCCGATAGATATCGTTGAGTAATACTCGGAATTCTTTGATTGGTATAAATCCGTGCAGATGCAACGAAGATATGATCAAAATTGTCAGAGCGACGAAAAATACTTCCCTACAGTGGCGTGTAGCGCGTAGCTCGAGAAAACAGACTCATCACATTATTTGACAGTTATTTTACCAAAACGGGGACATGACATATGAAAATCAATTCCATATTTGTTTCTCAACTCCTGCAGTATACTAACAAATAAATGTTGTGAATACCCCACTTAAATCGAATTATTTTTATAATCAACAACAAAGGTTGAAAGTAGGATCTAGAACTATGCAGCGTGTACATTCACAAAATGACGGGGATACTTTTTCTAAGGAACTATGATCAAAATGTTGGTCCATGGCGCATGGGCATGGCATGTCAGATTCGAGTTTCTCATAATGTACGCCTATGATGAACGATTTATTGTTTACTATTACTTTCCGAACAAACGCAATAGAAAAGGGCTGGAGCGGTCCATGATTGCATCGATTGATTTATTTCTTTGCGGTAATGCATCGGTGAGGCAATGGATTGGCCCATTTGGTGAGTCTAACGGCTCATACCGGCGTTTAGATAATGTATCCTATTAAAGTCACTGCTCCGCACATTCAACATGCTAGTAATATATAAGGCACATGCAAACTGGTTGATTATATCAAGGTGTGTATCACGCATTAGGAGTGTGCTACTTTGCTCATAACCGCCGGATGCATACATGCATGGGGCATTAGATCCGTGGTAAATAATATTGAATTCACCACGCATGGAGCCCGTGCTCCATGTCCTGCGATACATTGGGTGTATAACAGAGTAATTTTCAATAATTTGCTGTAATTATTCCCCGGCAATAGGCGTACATGTGATAGGACAAGGTGAAGCTAGACTGAAGTGACAGCTCTGTCGCATTGCTCGTGAGCAATCAATGTCACCGTATACAAGATTTAGCAGGGTGCATCTATTTTCGATATACTATTTTATACAACTGACGTGCTCGTCGCCATAGTTTGCTCATCTTTTCTCTCAAAGTAATGTTACCGTCTATCAAACCATTGTAAGGTCGAAGCATCTAGGGGTGGTTAGAAAAGCGCACTGATTTCGTTTCTGCATTATCGTAAACGGGGACAATCAGACTGTCATTAACCACTCACTGCTTCTGCCAGTACCGTCAAGATCACCTTGTCTGAAACAAACTTTTCCTTTACTACATGGCTCAATATCGTATGTATTGTTTTGAAAATCCGACCCTCGCTCTATAGCGTTGGCCAGATGATGAGTGCTTCAAATACCATTCGATGCTGTGATTAGATGACGCGACAGTGATATAGATTTGATCCGGAGAACCTTAAAATTCATTGAGTTCTGTTTCAGCTCCAATAAAATTAGATCCATTATCGATATATATATGGCGCACTTGGAGTTCCTCTCCTATTTACGAATCTATGTAAAGCCAGTAGAAACGTGCATGTAGTAAGGTTATGCAGCACATCAAATTAAATATCTGATATCTGTATGCACGTGAACAGGTAAACGTAACGTTTCGCTTCGCCTCTACCATTTCTCTCACGATAGGAAAAGAAATATTTAACTCTGGTATGTTTATACGCGTGAAATCCCTCGTCGTTTCGAAACGTCGGGACGGGTGCCTTGGCCTACTGGAATGGAAGAGTGTACAGGCGTCTAAACTCCATACAAGTACGTAGCACTCCTATCAATGCATCCATTCCCTTATGGTTTCAGGATTCGAGTCGAATACCTGATAACACATGCAAATCTACAGAATGACCATATCTCAAGTGATGATGCTGCACTATCAAGCCATTAACTGCATTTCTAGTAGGAAAAATTAGAATGCATTTCTCAATTTCATTTATTACTCTGCCTCCCAGACTGATAATTATATCTGACACGACTAGCTCAATACCAAGTAACTTCGTTGGCGGTCTGTTGTGCGCAACCACATATAGGTTTACCATACGTATAAAATCTATTCTTTCCCACATAAGCTCGTTCAGCTAAACACTACCAATGTCAAGCGCAATGTCTGTCCTGCTGCACATCTTCATGAGCAGATTGTTTTTGAACCCACTTGGCCAAGAAATTTCTCTCAATACGTTTAGCCACTCGTGGCTGCGAAATACAGTTCCACGAAATCATTGCAATCTAGGCAAGTCACTGCTTACTACAACGACTTGCTTCAATTCTATCATACTAATATCGCTTACAGAAAGAGGCTGATCGGGCCTTATCTATCAGTAGGTTTCCGGATCCATGAAGACAAAATCAGAGTTTTGCGACTTGCTTAGGTTCGATTCCTCTTGGAGCAGCATCTGCAGGTGTGTGTACAGCGCCTCGCAACTCGCATGATTGAAGGTCAGCGAGGGAAACCGTACGCTGTGCGCCTAATGTCTCTTGATCTTTTCTCCCTTAGGTGCCGTCGTTTAAGAGGTGACTTAATAGAAACCTTTAAGATCTTGAAGGGTTTGAGTGGCGTGAAATGAACGACTTCTTTACCTTAAGTCCCGAGCTGGGCACCCGGGGCCACTCACTTAAAATTGCTAAGGAACGATGTCGGCTAGACTCCAGGAAACACTTTTTCAGCCTTAGGGTTGTTAACTTCTGGAACATTCTTCCAGAAGAACTTATATCCTGCAGTACCGTGTCTAGTTTTAAGCAGGGGTTGGACCGCAACTGGGGTAAGTTGTTTCCTGAATACTCGCCTTAATTGCTTTACAAGCTTAGGTTTTTCATCTTTTAGCGTTATCCCGTAAATATAGTGAGGGCTAGAGTTCTCTGTGTTTTTTTAATTTTTATTATACACAATGCTACTTCAGCTAACCTCTCACCGTGCTGGTGAAGAGAAACTGCTTTTTCTTTTTCCAGCATCGGCTATAACGCGGTGCTTCCTAAGTTCAACCCGGATAATCTCTTGGCTTCGCGATCGGCGAAGATTTCAAACAGACAAAAAGAATATACGTTTTGGCAGTGGTGGGTGCTTCTCTGCAGCTTTCCACCGAAAGAAATTCTGGACGCTCGATTGGCTTGTTAGCCACATACTGTCCTGTGCAAACTGAACTGAACTGAACTGAACTACTTTGACGTTTGGACCCGAATAGTCAATTGCCAAGCTGGGGAGAATCGTTTCCAATTCAATCGAAGAATTATTGTGAGTGGTTACCTTTTTACTTTTTACATACATATTGTAATTTCACGTAGCCTGAACCACCACAATTAGGTGAGCCCGATTATTCTCGCTATAGCATACTCCCCACTATTTTGATTTTGTAGCATATTTTTACATTTTTTCATCAATATGGACAGTATTCCACAGGCAGCACCTATCCCAGCAGATATTAGTCATTTATCACTTCCTGAGTTTGGCGTAACTAACCCTAGATTATGGTTCGCTCAAGTAGAAGCTATTTTCGAAACTCGACGCATTACTAGCCAAAAAGCAATGTACTGTTATGTCATAGGAAGTTTACCACACGCAGTCGCATCCGAAGTTGCTGATATCATATACAACAGACCTGCTGATAAACCGTATGATGTACTGAAATCAGCTTTGATATCGCGTATAGCAGCATCTGATGCGAAAAACTTACGCAAATTACTCTCGGGTATCGAATTAGGTGACAATACACCGTCGCAACTCCTTCGCCGAATGATCGAGTTACAGGGTACAACACCAGTTGGCGAACCGATTTTAAAAGAATTGTGGCTGCAAAGACTACCCAGCGATGTTCGAAAAGCACTTTCGGTGGTAGAAGATTACAAGTTAGATAAGCTTGCTGCCATCGCCGATCGAGTGTATGAAAATCATAAGCCAACCATTGCAGTAGTACAATCGCCTCATAAATCAACTCCTTCATCTTTAGAATCAGAGATCTCTGAGTTGAAATCGCGACTCGACGAACTATGCATGCACATACGTACTTCACGAAATGATCGATCTCGGTCATCACAGAGACACAGTCCGAATAAACGGTATTCACGAAGTCGGAGTAAAGGGCCAGGTTTTTTGCTATTACCACCGCAGATTCGGTGAACGCGCCTACAGATGCACCAGACCCTGCAGTTTTGTTTCCAAATTTAAAGACCAGGGAAACGATTATGCCAGGCAGTAGGAACGGCTGCACTGCCTGGCAACAAAGTTAGCCGTCTCCTCTATATCTCTGACAACACAACGAAATTGTGTTTTCTGGTAGACACCGGTGCGGAACTCAGCGTCATCCCACCTAACGAAACCGAACGCAAGTGTCCGTCGGGATTGACCCTTCAGGCGGCCAACGGTACTCGGATAGCCACTTACGGTCATCGGTCCCTCGCGGTAGACCTGGGCTTACGAAGATCGTTCCACTGGGTGTTCACTATTGCAGACGTGAAAACTCCGATTTTGGGTGCAGATTTTTTGTCAAATTTCAACCTCGCGGTGGACATAAGCCAACGAAGGCTTATTGATAACACCACGAAGTTAAATTCAATAGGCAAATACCATTACACATCCATACAGTCTATTCGAGTTTTGACTCCAGTCGTCACCCAGCCTTGTAAGGAACTCATAGTCCAGTTTCCGGAGATCTTCAAACCACAGTCATTCACAAATGTGGTCAAACACCAGGTCGAACACCACATTGTCACTCGTGGACCTCCATTTTTTGCCAAACCACGTAGACTAGCTCCAAACAAACTGGCGATCGCCAAACAAGAGTTTGAACATATGTTGGAGCTAGGAATCATCCGCCCGTCGACCTCACCATGGGCTTCTCCACTACATATGGTTGAAAAAAGTACCGCAGATACGTGGCGTCCATGCGGAGATTATAGGGCACTTAATCGCATTACGGTACCAGACCGTTACCCCATTCCACACATCCACGATTTTACGGCGTCCCTAAACGGAAAAACCGTGTTCTCGAAGCTTGACCTAGTACGGGCCTATCACCAAATACCCGTTGCGAAGGAAGATATCCCTAAAACGGCTGTCACGACACCATTTGGCTTATATGAATTCGTACGAATGCCATTTGGCCTCCGAAATGCCGCACAAACTTTCCAGCGTTTTATGGATCAAGTATTTAATGGATTGCCCTTCGTATACGTTTACATTGATAACGTGCTAATTGCTAGCAACACATCGAAAGAACATGTTGAGCATCTTCGAGAGGTTTTTCAGCGCCTATCTCAGTATGGGATTGTCGTGAATCCAGATAAATGCATCTTCCATGTGGAAACACTAGACTTTCTCGGTCACCGCATCGATTCCACCGGAATTAAACCCGTTGAACAGAAAGTCTCTGCCATCCGCGATTATCCATGCCCGAGTTCAATCCGCCAGCTGCGCCGATTTTTGGGCCTAGTTAACTACTATAGACGATTCATTCCTCATTGTGCGAAGTTAGCTCAACCGCTTACAGATTTACTTCGCTGCAAAAAAAGAAATTTTTCAATGAATCCACAAGCGATCGAAGCTTTTTACGCGCTTAAATCCGCCCTTGAGCAGGCGACAACCCTGACTTATATATCAGCTGAGACAGATGCTCACTTATCGCTTGTTACCGACGCATCAAACGAAGCGGTAGGTGCAGTACTCCAACAAGAGGTCGATAACACGATTAGACCCCTAGCCTTCTTCTCACGCCGACTACAGCCAGCGCAGACACGATAAAGTACCTTTGGCCGCGAGCTCCTCGCTGTTTATTATTCCATTCGCCATTTCCGGCATTTACTCGAAGGTCGCAGTTTTACGGTTTACACCGACCACAAACCGTTAACGTTTGCACTCGCCACAACTTTCGATCGTTATTCACCGCGAGAGATCCGTCAATTAGACTACATCTCCCAATTCACGAGCGACATTCGTTACCTATCCGGCTCGTCAAACACAGTGGCGGATACGTTTTCTCGGATTCAACTGGGTGCCATCGACCTGCCTGGAATCGATTTGGAACAACTAGCACGTTCGCAGCAATCTGATCCGGTACTAAGTCGCTATGAAACTTCAGAGATGGGAAAAATCCGCCGAGTCCCGATACCCGATTCTCCACATTACCTTGTTTGTGACATGGCAACAGGAAAACCGCGTCCGATCGTCCCATCAAACATGAGACGTAGAGTTTTTGACCACTTGCATGGTTTTTCACATCCGGGAGTAAGAGCGACACGAAAATTAATCAGTTCCCGCTACCTCTGGTCTGACATGCATAAAGACATACAACTTTGGACAAAAAGTTGCTTGCGATGTCAACAGAGCAAGGTTCAGCGACACACTATCAGCTACCCTGGTACGTTCCCACCAGTTACTGAAAGTTTCCAACACGTGCATTTGGATCTCGTGGGCCCACTAGCAGTCTCTAACGGATGTTGCTACATACTTACCTGCATTGATCGTTTTACGCGTTGGCCAATGGCAGTAGCAATCCCTGATATCAGTGCAGAAACTGTTGCTAAAGCTTTTGTTCATCACTGGATCAGTAATTTTGGCGTACCAAACACCATCACTACTGACCGAGGTTCCCAATTCCAATCAACGCTTTTCAAGGAACTGAACAACATGCTGGGTACGAAACACATTCAGACTACAGCCTACCACCCTTCTTCGAACGGCTTAGTCGAAAGATTTCACCGCCAACTAAACGCCGCACTCATGTGTCATGGGAATACTGAACGTTGGTCCGAGACACTACCCCTAGTACTTCTTGGTATACGTACCACAGTGAAAGAAGACCTAGGGTGTTCAGCTGCTGAAATGGTGTATGGTAGTACACTTACCCTTCCAGGCGAATTCCTGACATCTTCCGACTCACCATTGGACCTTACTGTGCCACAATATGTCAGCCGCCTTCGCAGCTTCATGAAAAACTTACGGGCTACTCCAACTCGACAGCATGAGCAACCCTGCTACATTCCACCCGACTTGAATACTTGCGACTTCGTGTTTGTGTGGGTAGATCATGTACGTCGAACGCTACAGCCGCCATACATAGGGCCATACAAGGTAATCAACAGGTATCCAAAATACTTCGTTATTGACCGCAACGGAACACACGAGACCGTCAGCGTCGATCGTTTGAAAGTAGCCTACGTCGAACCGGCACCAGAGGCGAAAGAAAATACCCCGAGCGTTGCTCCTCAAGATTTTGTCCCTCCACCCCTCACCGGTACTTCCGATCCCCCAACGAAACCCTCTTTACCCCCGTGTATCAAACAAACTGACCATAACAGGCAAACCCGATCTGGTCGTAGAGTCCATTTTCCATCAAAGTTTGATGACTTCACAGCCTAACGATTTCCTCGAGCGTCTTCTTTAGGCCCGACGCTCTAGGGGGGATTACTATGGCGTTTTTCTGTAAACATTTTTTTTGTATCAATCAATGTACACTTTTTGAATTGTACCCGGATTTTTACGAATATAAATTTTCGTTTGCTCGGAGTTTCCCTTCTCATCTCCTTTGATACCCGTACTGCGTGCTTGGAGTTCTGACTGTGGATTGTGGAAAGATTGCTTGCCTGCTATAAAAGGACTGCTCCATATTTCAGCCGCACCTAATTTTTGGATTTACCGCGGTGATAATACTTTGACGTTTGGACCCGAATAGTCAATTGCCAAGCTGGGGAGAATCGTTTCCAATTCAATCGAAGAATTATTGTGAGTGGTTACCTTTTAACTTTTTACATACATATTGTAATTTCACGTAGCCTGAACCACCACATTTTCTTTTCATGCGCATTTTGATTTTTATTTTCCAAGTGTTTTTATTAGTCATTCTGTGCATTTTAGCTTAATACAAAGATCTACATACATTTTGATAAACTAAACTATGTAGCAATTTTCGGTAGCAAGAATTATCCTATATAACTATACAATATTAAGCAACTCAAAATATTTCATTGAAAGATGCAAAATTGTTTGAACAAAAAGAAAGATTAGAGCTAAATCTTAGTCTAATTTAACAAAATTTGACTGACACAGTCAGATGAACGATGACAATTATAAACTGGCATGGTTGTTTAAGTATAAGGAATATGTGCCCTATAAACGTTGGTGTCAACAATTTCCCAATTTCAAGGTCGAGGTTACGTGAGAAAATTACGTTTATTTATCAACATCTCTGAACATGCTTTTGAATCGTTAACCTGTAAAATTAGATTAGAAATCATCGATTGCAAATCAATCATAAGATAATGTGACTCCGCTTCTTTCTCCGGGATTTTAATGTTGTGCGTTCGAACCAGATTGCGGATAATACAAAAGATGTTTAATGCGAAATATATCAAAATTACATTCATTTTCTTTAAGAGAGAATGAAGTAGTAGATGCATTCGTGGCTTCAGAATATATCATGCAATATTGTTCACACGATATATATGATATGATTCAACAGTCTGGAGGAAAGCGCACACGTATAGCATCAAGTCGGAATTGCAACTACTAACGCCTTCAAATGGTTCGATGGTAGGAACATATATACCGTTTCATTTTTATTGGAGGACAATGACTACTCCTCCTCTGTGGATCGAGCTTCTTTGATCATATTTGCGGAAATTACTTCCTCACCTGCATAACGCTCACAAAATTGTTTCAGTAAATGTGATACAACGAACGTGCCTAAACTTGTGGATGTTCTTAACATACCAAAGCTGGCTATGGTAGACAATTGTAATGAAATCCTGAGGTTTACTAATGGTTTTTGTCAAAAATCCTCAGTTCACGTTCATAATGCGCCACAAACATGCGAACAACCGCAACAGCCGTGGCCATGGTTGTAAGTTGGAAATACCACATTCCAAACGGAACTGCCGCAGGTATTTTTATTCGGTACGTGTGTGCTTTGCTTGGAATTCCCTACCTTCCGATTTGGTGAGCTCAAACAGTTTATCTATATTCAAATCAAAACTTGACGATTATATGAGAGCTAATCCGAATTTTGCCCCAAACTAATAATAAGCTATCATCGTCCCATTGATTTTGATTTTATTTATACTTATATATATATATATATATATATATACCTATATTTCCACCCTGTGGTTATTGTAAAGTTAATTGCTTTTTCAACCATAAATCTTGAATCTTGAATCTTGAAACAGCGAATTTGGCTGTGGCTAAGATTGACCAGAAACGCGATGTTATCGATTCTGCCCATTTCTTCCATTTTAAAGAAAAGAAAAATGGTGTGACGGTATGCATAACATTTTGTATTCGCCTCAGGCTGTCGCTAGGTGACCGCCCAAGAATATTAACGATTGTTTTAGACTTCGCTAACCAAATGAAAAATATTGATAAAATGAGGTTACAGACACAAGGGTAGCAAACCTCGACTTCTGTGTGATTTTCCTCGAAGTAAATTTGTAAGAATTCCAGAAGATTAGCGTGCACTGGTTTGCAGGCAAATAATGCGCATCGTTGATTTTTTATTGTGAATATGAGACAACATCTTTGTTGGAAACATCCTACGAGGGTAAACGAACTTTAAACGTGATCTACTTTATCGCAAGGAGCTTAAAAAACAACCTAAATAAACTTTTTAAGAGGATCAGGCAAGACTATTAGGCGATCATTTTGGAGATGGATGGCTAAAAATCACCGAAGCAGGATGACTCCAAAATAGCAATAACTACATATAAAATCATTCGTACTGCTCGATTGGTTCCCAGAATTGATTGTGAGGTAACGCTTCACTTCCAGGAGCATAAATCTGTCACCTTTGTAAATCGTTTTCACCAGACTGGCGACATGGGCTAGAGCTTATATTGGAGTATAAGTACTAAAGCTCCCTCTGCCACAATATGTATCTTATATCTTTTGTCTTATACATTGATTTCACAGATGTGTCAGTAAATAAGATCTACAAACTGCCTGATTGTAAGGGATTCTATCGCTCCTAGCATTTAGTAGTCTTCGCTAGATCTTGGTTATGTGTCATTTTATTGAGACCCATTGGACGCAGTGGTCAATGTGGTCTTCATGCAGCATATTTTCCATCAGAGTTGATTAATAGCTCACAGGTATGAGTCCATTTTGGCATTGGAATTCACCCCATGAAAATCGATGTTACTCTGCTTCTAATCAGAGCTTCAATTAATTGTAATCTTAATGACACTTTAGGTTTTTCATGGAAGCGTAACAAAGGCGGAACATTTGGCCCTATTCATAGAAAGAAATTCTGAAATTTGGACAAAGTTATGCTAATTGATATTGCCACATCTTTCAAATGGTCTATTACTAAATTAAGTGATCTTGATTGTGAGGATGGCGATTGGAATATAATATCTGACAGTTATAGAGGCGCTGTTCCAATCTTGACGCGTCGACGTAAGTCAAAATTACTTCTGGGTTTGACAAGGATCTTCAGAATCTATTGTGGTAACATCAAAGACTATTATCGCTATCTGTAAGGCGGAAAAATGCCAACGACTACAAAATTTACCCGTGACCGAGAAATTTATGCTCAGCATTAATATGAAGTTAAAACGCATCGACTTACATCCATAGTCTAATATATAATTGTAGAGTATCCATTTATTAAGCTGGACTAAGAGCACAAGCCTAAGATAATCAATATACCTCTATTTACTTTCTTGAATACAGTGATCTACCTTATGTTGCTCAGAACAGTGAGCTCATTGAAATGAGCTCTTGATGTTGATCCAGTGGTAGTTAAACTCATGGTAGCACATGTAGGCTGAATATCAGCGGAAGAGCCGGGCGATAATCATACGTTAATTTCATGCGATCATTCAGTTATCTTGTTTGACCTGCTGGTAAATATTGAAGAAAATCTTTAACACAAGGTGTTATACCACAGAAATAGGAACATACTATATTGCGTTTAATCGCGATAATGCTTTTTGCTTCGACTGATTTTCATTAGCCAGTTTTTGTTCATTTTACCGACTTAAGTGAGGCATAAACACCACATTAACGACAGCAAGTCAATTTGAACGGCCTAGGCATAGCATCTTCTATTATGAAGTTAAATGAAGCATTCATATATGTAAGGCTTACTCGTGAATTGTATTTTGTCTTGAATTGTGAATTCAAGCATTGGTGTGCCACGAAGATCTGTTCATGGACCGCATAGATTTCAGATCTTTGTGATCGACATTCCGGACGCGGTTGTCATCGATTGTCTATTATCCACAAAATCATCGGATATTGGGGACATCTGTCATTTCCTGTGATGTTCAAACACAAACCCAACAAGGTGTTGATAACTTAGTGAGAAGGACGAATCGCTGATCATTGCCTATGGATGGGGACAAGTCAGACGTCATAAGCCTAAACTCGTCTTTTATTGCTCGTGAATACTTTCTGTGGAGTGAATAAATTTAGCGATGACAGTGGAAAAAATTTTGTAAATTTTAGTTACGAATTCTTTGAAATCTATGGCGGACACTTGTCTGAGAACAGGCAGATATACTTGGATGTTGTGAGCCTTTCGGTGTTTCAGTGGTACAATTACCCCGTTTATGTTTCAGAAGCTCTGCTCGATAAATGTGTCAAATGTTAGAAAATCGGTAGCGAACCCATAGTTAAAGTCGAATGAGATTCACTGGAGCGAAGAGAACAATAAAGATGAAGATGATAAATACTATATGCCACTGCTTATGATGTTAAAAATAGCTATCTCAAACTTTAGCCGCTAGAAATTTGAATGTAATGCTTCGACAAGGTCATTACCCACCGCATCTTCTTTGGCCAACATGATGAGGAGTTTCTTTAGTTTTTCATTTTATTAGGCGAGTTCATGTCTCTTGAATATGAAATTAAGTTGCAGAAGACTATAATGCTTAAGCTGAATAATTCGAGCTCGCTATCCTCGCTGGTGATGAACACATGTAACGCGCTATCAAACGATCTGCTCTACTAACCTTACAACTAGCTATTTAGAAGCGCGTTTAAACAGCATCTGTTGAGACGTTATGACTCAAGCCCCTTAGCGATGTAGTGGTGGCCTTCTTATTCATGACTCGCATTGTCATCAAAAGTCACCCATGATTTATGTGGTGAAGATTCATAAACT
>JACCGJ010014652.1:0-16853 GCA_013407085.1 Atriophallophorus winterbourni
CTCACGTTCGGTGGCAACAACAACGTTTGCAACGTTGAGTCAGGTTTTTTAGGAAGCAACGGCATAGCCTTCAGATAGTTGTTCATTGCGTTGACTCCGGTGTTTTGGGGCATCTGCATTATATATCTAGATCATATTACTCTCTCTCTTATCTCTCTGCTCTCTCTCCTCTCTCCTCTCTGCTCCTCTCTCATATATCTAATATCATATATAATGTAGCGTCGCTTATCAGGGCACCCTTCCGACACAGCTTACTCAATTAATGAACTCCGGGCTTGAAGCTGCACCGCAGCTTCATCCTGCGGTTTCGGAAATCGGCACCCCATGATACCGAAGTTCTCCCTTGAGTCTATCCTAATGTTTGGTTTGGCATGTTTAGTGAAATGGCCATCAGATCCTAGCTCGGGGTTTAGGGCGATGGAAGTCCATTTATTTGACCACCGCTAATTCCTTTTACGATCCTAAAGGTTTCGATTTTCTCCCACACATTGCCTCAGTGAAAAATATCTAAGTACATCAAGTAGGATAAGTCAGGTGTCCCTCGCTTATTTGCAATCATGCGGGTTGCCATGCATTGTATGCTTTTAATCCGAACTTAGTCCTTTCAGTAGTGAAAGTTTTATGCTGGAACAAAATATTCTTGGTCTGTACTAATAATTGCTTTATAAACTGACCAAATACATAGTGTTTCTTGTTGATTTCAGGCGTAGAATCTCATCATCATCATCATAATCATTATGAAACACAAGTCTGGAGCCAGACAAAGTGCGGAGCAATATGAAGCAGCAAAAGCAGATAAGCAAGCGAGTGAAGAAAGGGAAAGCAGACAAGCGGGATATGCAAAGCGTTTGCTCCTGCTTCTCTTGATTCATGTTGCTTGGCACTTTGTCTGGCTCCGGACCTGCGCTCCATGATGATTATGAAAACTTATTTAACCGATTCAACACTATCTTTATTTCATTAATATGTTTTCCCGATCGATTTCAAACATTTTTCAATATTTTTATAATCTGTTCCATTTTCTTTCAGCATGACGCGCGCATTATAGGCTTTCGGCAAATAATGGCCAAGTTCTAATAGTCGGTTGGATCTTACTCCATATTGAATCGTTTTACCTTCATCCCGGAAACTACGTGACCCAAAATCTGTACCCTGATCGTTGTGTTGTAAAATTCTAAAAAAATGCCGCTACTTCGTATGATTAGACTGCCATTTCTTTCAGAGTTATACATATTTCTTACTTTATCTGTTCTATCTCTTGCTTTCGGTGTCTTTGAGTCACTTTTGTACACAAAATTTTTCGAAGAAGAAGATGATACGGTGGAACCGTTAACTTCGGTGGATGACGTAACAAGTGCGCAAAGGTTGCTCGAAACGAAATCTATGTTCTTTATATCTGTCA
Source organism: Atriophallophorus winterbourni (assembly GCA_013407085.1). Classification (NCBI taxonomy): domain Eukaryota; kingdom Metazoa; phylum Platyhelminthes; class Trematoda; order Plagiorchiida; family Microphallidae; genus Atriophallophorus; species Atriophallophorus winterbourni. Next base: position 1,403 of record JACCGJ010014652.1, read on the forward strand.
TCGGTCTGTTCGCTTTCGTTTATTTTTCCATGAAAATATTGTATTTCATGTTTTTCGGAGATCTCAACGAAACCGAGCACACTCGCCTTTCGAGGATGCTATTCAAATTTGTCATACTCCGCTCCATTATCTTGTCTGGAGCACTGAACGTCTCCACTTTGTCGGGTGTTTTCGGTTGGCTTGTTTGGTTCAGTGCACTTGGGGTCACTCGTTCATGCGCCCTTGTTGCAAGCGTCCGTGGAAGTCGGTTCCCCGCGTCGCCACGAATCTTGTTTCGTGAGTGGTTGCGCATGTCGGCGGTTATTGTATTTTTGTTTTTGAGTTCATGGTTTTTGATTGTCGGTGGACTGCGTTACCGACACGTTTTAGCCGATACAAAACCTGATTTCTCAAGCGGAACGGAAGCTGCCCACAAACGCAATCTTATCAACTCAATGAACGCGCCCACCGCAATTGGAGTAATTGTTGCAAGGTTGATCGGCTACAAACACGCCGACCTCGGATCCATTGACGTTGTCATTTATTTGGTATCCGAGGTTGTTTTGCTATTTTGTTTGGTATTGCACCTTTTTGCTGGGATTACGGTACAAGCCTATGATAGATGGAAGCTATCGAAAGGTCAAACTTGGTCGGAACACAACGATTTCAATTATTACGTTGAATTGGTCCATGTGATATTGTATCATTTTGTTGAAATTTTACATTATTCGCATCTGCTATTGTGGAGTCGAATATTTTCTGTGGCCAGTTTGATAGTCTTCTTGCACATTCGTTCTGCTTACTCGTTGCTTGTTGGCCGCATCAAACGCCATCTAGCTTATCGCCGCCTGTCCAAGTTCATCGCGGATAATTACTCCCTGGTAAGCAAATTTTTGAAACAGGTTCTACTTGTTAATCTTGTTAACGTATTTGAGCTCTTCATTTGATGTTAGAAGCATTCTATTCGCTGTGGTATGGGTTGCAACATACAAAGTCCTTTCATTAAAATTCCTTTATTTGCTTTGTATGCTTTGTATTTTGTAGTACACACGTTTCACTCGGCATGTGCCTCTGCTGGCAAAATATCTAGCCAGTCTTGCTTAACGCATGCGTAGCATAATCCTCTGCGAAACACTAAGGCGCGTTGGCAAGTTTCCTTTGCTTGCTGCTATCTACCAAGAGCACATTGGCTACCATGTTTCGCTGCAGGCGGAAACAAACTGGTATGTCACTGTCATTTCTGTTCTCCCCCCAATCTGTCTAGACCTGAGCGACCTAAGAGTATCTTTGACTGTGCGCACTTTGCTTGTATCAGGCTTGTGATTTCGTGCATACATACATATAGCGTTTATTGATGGAGTATGTATGATGTATGAAAGTACAAGCCTGATCCAGGCAAAATGCCGTACAGTCAGAGACTGCACGTGGGCTAAGATACTGTCAGGTTGCCCAGGCCTAGACAGATACGAGAAAGAAAATAGAAATGGTAGTGAGACTCCAGCGTGTTTCAGCATGCAGCTCACTACCCGTGGCTAATCAAGTTAGCACGGTGTTAGCCACCCAGGAAAGAAATACTGCACGATTGCACATCAAAGTTATTTTCTTTTTGAATATGTAGTATGATCATGCAACGACGAGCTTCGTGTGCTCCGATAAACCCGGCTGCTAGCTTCGACATGTTTCTGCTGTATAGTATCACAACTTTGTATCCAGCTTCATGATGTTGTGCCTAATCTATAACACCGTGAAGTTTTCCTAGAGTAGAACAGAAAGTTGTGTGTTATTCTTAATGAAAAGCGAAATACGCTTGCTTTCATGGTTTGCTTAGTTGCCGTTCAATGTGATTCACGTTTGGTGATCTCACAGTTATCCGGAAAATCGTATTCAGTTTCATTTCAAAGCCTAATTGCTTTTTCGGCTATGATGAACTGTTTATCTCCACGAAATTTAGTTATACTGCCATTTTAAACCTTGTCAACTTGCAGGCGTTTATGTCTATCACAATTGCTGCATAACAATTGTACGAGTTCGTTTATTTTTAACGAGATGTGATCAAACATACTGTATATGGATAAAGATGGCAATCACATGCCGCGAATCGGTGAAAATTTTGCAGAAATTGATAGACTGGGATTAGAGCAAGTTACTTCTACGTTTTCCAAATTTAGACAGAAAATTATGAAATCAAGGCAGAGGTTGCAGTGTATACTTGATTGCATCTTACTGTCACTTGCAGTCTATTCAGCAGAGTGCTACTTTTTCACGGATGTGCAATCGTGCAGTATTTATGTGCTGTGCGGCTAACATCGTGCTAATTTGATTGGCCAACGGTAGTGAGCTGCATGCTGAAACACGCTGGAGTCTCACTACCATTTCATGTTCTTTTTTCTTCATATCTGTATTGACCTGGGCAACCTGACAGTGTCTTAGCGCATGTGCAGTCTCTGACTGTGCGACACTGCCTGGATCAGGCCAGTGCTTTCATACATACATACATACATACATACATACATACATACATACATACATACATACGATTTACCTTGATGAAATTTTCCTGTCGTAAATTTGATATTTGATATTGATTCGTCGAAATTCATTTTTCTTCAAACCTTGCTTCCCATTATACTCAAGGATCATCACACGGTATATAATAACGTGGATGATGAAGATATTCCGGAGATCAAGAAGACGGATGACACGGAAATGTGCGCCATTTGTTGGGAACCCATGTTCACTTGGCGACGCTTACCCTGTCGTCACAATTTCCATGAATCGTGTCTCAGAAATTGGCTGGAACAAAACCCCTCATGTCCCACTTGTCGACGAGATTTGGGTATACCCTCCACGATTGTATCCTCGGGCACGCGTAATTTTGGACAGGATCAAAACGGCTTTGGTTTCTTGCTGCGTGATTTCATGAGAGCCGCACAGAATCCAATCACTCTGCCAACGCAAACGGACCAACGCATAGAGACTGGTCAAAATGTGGATTTCAACAGAAACATGTTTGCAGCAGCCGTCGGGCTTAATTTAGGATTGAGTATCGGCTCAGCACCAATAGTCACTGCAGCGGCTCAGGCTGCTGCTCGCGAAACACTGCCTACAACATCTGTCTCCAACCCATCATTGCGTTTGCCTGATGGCCAGAGTGATCGTACGGCTAGCGCATCTTCCAGTTCGAGTGTGTCTTCGACTCCTGTGTCAACTGTCAATGCAGCCCAGGTAAATATTTTCGGGATTCTTTGGTGTGAGTATTCGCCGCATCTGTCTTCTGAACGTTCGAGTTCAAAGTTTTTGCTGTCAATTCTGCGTTGCTGGCTTCCACAATAGATCATCCATCATTAGCAATACGTTCCAAATCAATTTAATATCAGCAAAGTTTTTAATAAATACTTGACTCAACGCGTGCATAAACTTCCAACTCTCGAATAACGAAATTAACATACAAAATTCACTTTCCACGTTCATTTCGTCTGTGTGGATATTTCGTGAGTATTGTTCTCTCAGTCTTATATTATTCTCAAGGAATCATGGTGATTCTAAAACAAAACTTTTCTTCAACAGTAAAGTCAATCGCTATGAAAATTATAATGTTCTATTTTTCCGATTCTGTCTAGTTAGTTTACTCGAAATATTCCGTCAACGCTGCTTGTGCTCGATGCACAGGACTGAGTTTTATCGTCTTGAACGTACCATATCCGGTATTCTCTATTTCTCATATCTGTCTAGGCCTGGGCAACCTGACAGTAATATCGCCCACGTGCAGTCCTTAACTGTGCGGCACTTTGCCTGGATCAGGCTTGTGCCTTCATTCATTCATTCACCATATCCGGTTTGTAATTACCATTGGCTAAATGGAAGTTTTAAGGGTTTCCCTATGATCCTCGTTAACGGGAGATATTAAGTGATGAATTAGTTCGTGTTCGAATGAAACTGCTGTGTGAATTTCTGTTGAGAAAATTGTGTCCACTCTAAGTTTGTTTATTATTATTATCAACTCGTTTCAGCCGACTGTGCCCTCCGATACCGAGCAAACGGAAGACATTGATCAAGTGCGTCGCCGCACGTTTCACTTCGACGGTTCTCGCTATTTTTCTTGGCTCCCTTCGCTTCATGTTGAACTTTCAGAGGTATGTACTTTTCAGACGTTTCGCTTGTCGCATCACATCTAATCCAATCTCGTCTTTAACACTATTTCACCCGACGTGTTTTTTGGTTTTGATATGCTCATCGATTTCGCATTCCTGTTGCCTACGGGATAGATGGATATGTGTTCAACGCCAATACCGTTCTCACTTCAGGATTTTCAGTGTACAACGGAACAAAGATAATACATTCGGCAAGTCATATACCTGTCTAGGCCTGGTTGATTGGTCAGAGGTAGTGAGCTGCATGCTGAAACAGGCTGTAGTCTCACTATCATTTCCTGTTCTTTTTTCTTTCTCATATCTGTCTAGGCCTTGGCAACCTGACAGTATCTTAGCCCACGTGCAGTCTCTGACTGTGCGGCACTTTGCCTGGATCCGGCTTGTGCTTTCATACATACTAGGCCTGGACAACCTGAAAGTATTTTAGCCCATGTGCCGTCTTTGACAGTGTGGCAATTTTTCTTGATCCGACGTGTGGTCATCACAAGCGATTTACATTGCTTAGACCAGATCGCTCATTCCCTTTTCAACCGTTTGATAAGCTGCGGTTGTGCAAGAATCCATCTTCATAGCAACTCGTGAATGATCATTCTATCGACGCATCATTTCAATAGTGGATAAGCAAGCGTCAGCTCATCTCATTGACCACGATTGACTGAATCTGAGAAGTTGCATAGTTTGTTTCGTAAGGCGCGCAGGACAGATGTCGTAATCATGGCAGAAGATCTCAACGCTCGCGTTGCTCGTCTGTCTGAATACGAGCGCCACCTTGGAGGTCAGTATGGGCTGGATGGCGGGCGTTCAGATAACGGAGAACGATTGCTCACATTCTGTGGCGATCACCGCCTCTATCTCTCCAGTACGGCATTTCGGCGTTCCCAGCGTCGAATGGCCACATGGCGCTCACCATCACAGCACGTCTGGTCTCAAATTGACCACATTGCTATTAGCTACAGTGGCGTGGTAGCATCAAGGATTGTCGTTCATACTGGACCACCAGTGTGGACTCAGACCATGCGCTAGTCTGTGCGACAGTCAACTTCCAATTTGGGGGTAAGGCACGCGCAAGACGAACTCATGTAGACACCGCCTCTTTGATGCTCCCCGCTGTCAGAACCCAGTTCCATCATGCATTGACCAGGGAGCTCGCAGAAGCACCCCCGTCTGATGTTGAGCAGCACTGGAACTTCGTTCGGACAGCACTGTCCTGCGCTACTTCTGAAAGCTGTCAACCCACCCGCGCTTTGCCACGCTCTTGGATCTCGGCCCAGTCACTTGCTTTAATCGATCACCGTCGAACTTTACCCACCGGCACTGAACACAACCGTGCTCGGAGAGAATTCAATACCCGCTTAAAGGCCAGCTTAAGGAATGACCGCGAGTTCTGGTGGACGCAACGTGCTTGTGAGATGGAGGTTGCAGCCGCATCGGGCAATACTCGCAAATTGTTTCAGTTAATTAGAGCTACTGGTTCGAAACTGAATACAGTGAGCGAGACTATTTGCGAAACCGACGGCTCGCCGATCACCAATCTTAGTAGACGCTTAGAACGATGGGCTGAGCACTTTGGTGCTCAGTTCAGCCAGCCACCTCCTCCGACCTCGCCGCCTGAGACACCGATTTGCACGCCTTGGCCCGTTTCCTTAGCCGCTCCTGATCTCCAGGAGGTGAGAGAGGTAATTCGAGCACTGAAGCGCCACAAGTCACCTGGTCCTGACGACCTCCACCCGATTTTGTTTAAGGAGGGAGGTGATCTTGTGGCAGCGGAGTTACGTGATTTGTTTACCAAAGTATGGGCTGAGGAGCGGGTCCCGGCGTCATGGGGTGAATCGACGGTTATCCCAATCTTTAAGAAGGGCGCACGGAATCTGTGTTCCAATCATCGTGGGATATCCCTGACTCCTGTCGCGTCTAAACTCCTGGTTTCCATCCTCCTTCGTCGGCTATCGCCCATTCGGGAGTTACGTTGCCGTGAGGAACAGGCTGGATTCCGCCCGGGGCGAGGATGCGTGGATCAGCTTTTTGTCCTGCGACAGTTATTAGAGCACAGACACCTGTACCGGCGACCAACCATCGTAGCTTTTCTGGACATCCGGGCCGCGTTCGACTCGGTGGACAGAACTACTCTTTGGAACTGCTTGCTTAGGAGTGGCATCCCTCCTAAGTATGTCGCCATCTTGAAGGAGCTCTATTCTCATTCTTCAGGGAGGGTCAGGGTCTACGGCAGCCTATCGCCGGCGTTCCCCACAACCAGTGGCTTGCGCCAGGGCTGTCCGCTGTCCCCATTCTTGTTCAACTTTGCGATCGAGGATGTCCTCCAGAATGCTCTCCGTAGCTTCACTGAGGGTGGGATCGAGCTACTTCCAGGTAACCGTGTCACTGACCTTGATTATGCCGATGACATTGCTTTGCTTGGTGATGATCCGGTGTTCCTACAGAATGCCCTGAACCAGCTAGCATTGGAGGCGTCTAGGTACGGATTGCACTTAGCTCCAACTAAGTGTAAGGTTCTTCTTCAAGATTGGGAGGGGTTGCAGCCCACTCTGACGGTCGATGACCTCAGTCTGGACTGTGTGGAACAGTTCACCTATCTTGGTAGCTGCATCACGGCGGGAGGAGGGCTGGAAAGTGAGATCGGCTCTCGCATTGCGAGAGCTCGCTTCGCGTTCACTAGTCTAGGTCATCTCTGGAAGCGGTCTGACGTGAGTTTGAGACTCAAGGGGAGAGTTTACCTGGCCTCAGTCAGGTCGGTCTTGCTTTACGGGTGCGAGAGCTGGGCAGTACGCGCAGAGGAGCTCCGGCGCTTGGAGGTGTTTGAACATCGATGTTTACGGAGGCTTGCACGAGTGTGGTGGCAACACCGCACTAGCAACGTTGAAGTGAGGCACCGTGTTCTAGGTGTGGACAGCCTGATGCTACGAGACCTAATCGACCGTTCCCGTCTCCGCTGGCTAGGGCATGTCTTGAGAATGAAGCCTGAGCGCCTACCCTTCCGCGCGCTGCGTGTGTCGGTTGGCCCAGGCTGGCGGCGGTGTTCAGGTGGACAACCGCTGACCTGGAAGAAGGCCTTAAAACGCTTGACGTCGGGTTTAGCTCGGGTCGGACGAACGCGGCTTCCTGGGTGGGGTCCAAGGGATAGTGAGTGTCTGTGGCTTGACACGCTGTCGACGATGGCTGAGAACCGGCAACAGTGGAGAGAGTGCATTCTATTTTGTGTTCCCCCAAATTTGTGAAAAAAATCAAAAATCGACATGTGGAACAATGGAAAAAAATTCCCCTTCATATTGTACCTTTTTTTTCTTTCTTTTTCTCGTGCATTGCCGGGTGCTCTAACCTGTGGGTTAGCCCGAGTATCGCATTTTCATTCTTCTTTACAAACGTTTGTAAAGAATAAACGCGGATAATGAATTGTGGCGCGCAAATTCTCGGAAATCACACCAATCACGCCCCTCATTATTTCAAAAAGTTCCGTCCATTTGATTTTATGGCTTCCTCATGTGACTGTTGCTTGTACGTTTTAATGGGTTCTCAAAATAAATATGGGCTTCCTAAGAAAGGAGTTCAGCCGAGACACGTATACAAATTGTTTACACTCTTGCGGTACTCCTTTCTAACACCGTGCCAAATTGATCTTGCCAACGGAAGTGAGCTGCATGTGGAAACGAAGTGGAGTCTCATTGCCTGGATCCAGTTTTTAGATTTTATGCATACATACCAACCGGATTGTTGACATCATACTCTATCGGAAGATTATACACAATGTTTGATCCTATTAGGGAACATTTCACTTTTCCTAAATCTTGTGGTCAACCCTTAAAGTCAATAATGACAGCAAGACTATGAGGAGATCCCGGTTGCAGTTCGTGATGCATCCTCCAGCGCAAATTGTTATAGCTCTATAGCTGATTGATATGCAACAGATCGACGTATAGTGGCATCTGGAAGAAGTCTGTAGGTACAAGTCGCAAAGTGGCACAGGCCTGTCGTTCTCAAACGCTTCTCTTCTTTGTACAGACTGCTGCTTCGCAAATCCATAAACTCGTGCAACACGAAATGTCGCCCATCTCGTCTGATTTAAAATAATCTGTGTATGTATAAAAACGCAAGTCTGATCGCGGTGAATTGCCGCGCAGTCGTAGACTGCACGCTTGCTTAGGTACTGTCAAGTGGTCTAAGTCTAACCAGATATTTAAAATGATAAACCACCGAAATTAAGCAACGTTAACAACGGTCTAATGGATGAGGTGTCATTAATATCTCACCCCAGTCCTCTGTTTGTTTGTTTTCTAATTCTACATGGCTATCTCTTTCTCTATTTTCTTTTTTCTCTCATATCTGTCTAGGCCTGGGCAACCTGACAATATCTTAGCCCGTGTGCAGTCTCTGATTGTGCGGCACTTTGCCTGGATCAGTCTTGTGCTTACATACCATTTTCATTCGTTAATTGTAGCAACAATTAAGTGATAAAACGAAATGACTTCTCACATCCATTTAGCAACTGTCATCCAAATTTTGCAGAATGGAACCTGACTGAAATTCTTAAAAAGTAACGCTACTGGATTATCGAGTCTCTTGCTTCTGTTACTGACAGGCTCTAAGGCGGATGACTGACGCCCTAAAACCAGTTCGCGTTGGGCAGGTAGATCTAGTAAGTCTGTGAAGGTGGCTCACTCATGTGATTTGAGCCAAACTGTCAACCTCCGCTGTCTTGTGGCTTTATTCGTTCACGGAAAGACCCTGAAGAGTCAACTTCGAGAAAAAATCCGGAGCCGTAGTTCCGTTGGACATTTTGTAGTTGTACGTAACTTCGTCCATGGAAACTCCTGCGACGACATCGTATGTATGTATGATGATCATCGTCATTGTAGACAGCATTACACTGGTAACAAGTACCAAGTGCTTAACTGCCATACAACCATGACACTTTAAAGTCCTAAAATAGATGGAGAAAGGTGGGACTTTATAAAGCGAATGAACCGGTGAAAGATTAGACACAGGCATGCGCTGATGAGATACCCACAGCTCGAATGAATTCTGCTTTCAAGCAAGTGTTGTGAACGAGTAGAGCGACATCATCATGACAGCTTCCTTGCGGCTTTCACTGTCACACACCAAAACAAGTTTTCCGCCGTGGGCTAATATATTGCCAGGTTGCCCTGCACACGCCTGATCCCGGCAAAGTGCCGCACAGTCAGAAACTGCACGTGGGCGAAGATACTGTCAGGTTGCTCAGGCCTAGACAGATATGAGGGGGAAATAGAAATGTTAGTGAGACTCCAGCGTGTTTCAGCATGCAGCTCACTTCCGTTGGCCGATCAATTTAGCACGATGTTAGCCGCACAGCACAGAAATGCCGCACGATTGCACTTCGTGCCATGGGCCTATACAGATATAAGCGAGAATGGCCGCATGCAGTTCAGTACCGTGAGCAAACCAATTTAGAAGAGGTAACCCGCGCACATTCGTGTTATGCAACAACGTCGTTGTCTGGAATTATCGGTCTACATTGTTCCTCGGTGCACAGACGTATAATCGAGCAGTATTTCTGTACTACGTCGCTAAAACCGTGCGAAATTTATTGAACGACGTTCTGAGGGGTATGTGGAAACGCACTGCAGTTTTACTGCGATTTTCTTATATCTATCTAGCCTGATGGTATCCTTGTCCATTTGCATTCTATGTGACCTGTGTGAAGACTTGTCACCCCTTACTTCAATACTTCCTGTTGCGCATGGGCCACAGCTAGTTCTCTATAATGAATCGCTCTGGTGTACATATCATCGTGTGGTCGTGGGTAAAATGGTTCGTATAAACCTTGTTAACTTGATGAATGCGTCTTGTCGAGCGAATGTTTTGATGGCTCGGGGGATAAGTAGATTACTTGAAAGAAACGTGAACCTGCTTTTGAATGTCTCAATAGGAAATGGGAGAACAGCTATCTGTGGGGCGTGATTCTATCCGGTCTCTGTAGCCAAAGGAAGATCGTGAATTAGGCTGGCAAATTCGTTGTTGGCTAAAGGGTTCGAATGTGTTTTGTGCCTCACACTCGATTCTGTTCTGTCGGCCGTACACTTAGCATGACCCGTCGCAGGAGCGTTAAGCTCTACTCCCCACTGATGTAGTCATGAACGATTGCATGCCCTAATGTATTTCTATTAAGTATCTACCTGTTTCTCATTTTAGGTCATCAGAGAGGTGTTTTCTGGAGCTCTCACAGATGCACAAGTTCGTACTACGCAACCGACTGTCACCAACCCAATGGAACCTGAGTTGAGTGCCGGGCATCCAGTCGATGCCTCGTTCGACCCGAACGCCTATCAGCTCATTCGATTGCCGAGTAGCTTGCGCGCGCCTGCTCAGGAGATCGCTACCATGTTTCCACAGTTCACTTTAGCTGATGTTGTGGCCGATCTACTTGTCACGGGGATGCCAGAAGCTACGGTGGAGAATCTCATCCGTCGCCCTGTACCCACTGCAACGACGCAATCGGTGAGTTTTGAAGTTGCAATGTAATCTGTCCTGTTCGTGTAAGTGACCTGTGATTTGGTCATCGTTTATTAATTTCTATCCCCAAAACTAGTCATCATCAGTACATTATGTGGCATGGATGTGTAGCGTATACGCATGTGCGATTGTGCTATGCTTCGGTGCTATGCCGCTAACACCGTTCTAAAGTGATCTGCCACCGTTAGTGTATGTATGTATGTATGTGTGTATGTATGTATGTATGCATGCATGTATGTATGTATGTATGTGTGTATGTATGTATGTATGTATGTGTGTATGTATGCATGCATGTATGTGTGTATGTATGCATGTATGTATGTATGTATGTGTGTATGTATGTATGTATATATGTATGTATGTATGTCTGTATGTATGTGTGTATGTATGTATGTATGCATGTATGTATGCATGCATGTAAGTATGTATGTATGTATGTTTGTATGAAAGCACAAGCCTGATCTAGGCAAAGTGCCGCACAGTCAGAGACTGCACGTGGGCGATATTACTGTCAGGTTGCCCAGGCCTAGACAAATATGAGGAAGGAAACAGATAATAGAGAGCTGCATGTTAATGAACTACACGCGGAAACACATTGAACTCTCACTGCTAATTATATTTTCATCCTCATCTCTGTCTTGGCCTGGGTTTGCTGACAGTATCTTAGCCCATGCGTATTCCATGTCTGTGTGTCGCTTTGCCTGGATCAGGATCGTAATTTCACACTGAAATACGAAAGAACCACGGCGTTCGAATGTGGCTTTACACTACGATAGGCACAAAACTTTAATGTTGCTAATAACCATTAACAATGTAGTGTTCTCATCACGACTACATTTTACTCCTCCTCCACAAATCTGCCATCCAAACTGCTTGAGAATCGTTTGGTGATCTGTTGATAAGTGATGTTTCAACTGAAAATTTGGACTTCCTTCCTAGGCCGGATGCACGTGATACTGCGGCACGTATAACATGAGCGGCACGTACGCAAATATAATCTGGCCGCTACGCCGCAACTCAAATCAACTTTCCAGTGGTTGGTTGAATGCGTTCAATTGTACTTTACGCGGTGTTCACCTTACCGCTTGATTTGAACAGCCATTCTGTTTACCCCAAATGCGCTGTACTTTTAATAAACCCGACTCCCGCTGCGCTGTGGTCGTCTAACGTGTTAGCTATTCGAAAATGACTTTAAACAAAGGGATTATTTCAAGCATCTCAAAATGCAGCGTACTTTCTATCATCATGCAAAGCAGTTCACGATCGTGTCTGTTTTACCGCTGCGTATTTCCCAATCTAGTTTTTTTTACTTTTGCAACATTTTGGTAGATATAATTGACACGGCGCACTACGTTGGGTCTACTTCATGGCTGTGCGGCTAACACCGTGCTAAATTGATTGGCCATCGGTAGTTAGCTGCATGCTGAAACAGGCTGAAGTCTCACTACTATTTCCTGGACTTTTTTCTTTCTCATATCTGTCTAGACCTGGGCAACCGGACAGTATCTTAGCCCACGTGTGCGGCACTTTGCCTGGATCAGGCTTGTGCTTTCATACCATACCATACCATACTGCCATCATTTTAAAATCAATTATCGAGCTCATTATAACCCTCGCTCAGCATGACAAATTATAATGTTTTTTAATCCTATGTCCCGAGTTGGGGATCGTTTTTGAGGTCTCTTCTCTCCTCTACCAATGTGCACAAGCTAGTTGAGGCGCGCTAAATAGAAACTTCTTGTCGAACTTATTTGGTCGAAAATGCTATTGTCACAGACCCTTCAAACAGCTCCAAAATATCCTTCATGCTTGGTATTAATCTGCTCGAGTTCTTGAGCAGCAATCGATTCTATCTTGGGATACCTCTCATACAGTCTAACCTCAACCTCGAAAGTTCATTTAGCCAACAAGATAAGCAACAGGGTTGACATCATCATCATCAAAGACAGCATTACACCGGTAGCACGTACCGAATGCTTAACTGCCATACAACCATGAAAAAGTAAAATCCTAAAAGATGGGGAAGGGTTGGACTTAAATTGCTACGGCTTCTATAGAAGAGTAAGCACAAACAAAATGGGAAGAGGTGCCTACACCTCGAATGGAACATGCATTCAAACAAGTTTCGTGAACGAGTAGAGCAACATCAGCACGGCAGCTTTCTTGCGGCTTTCACTGTCATGCATCATAACAAGCTTTTCTCGTCACTTCCCGCTTGACAACATACAAGGTTATGCAAACACTCCAAGAAGAGGCTTAGTGCAAAACCGCCATTGAACACGGTTTCGGGGCATATCCTGAAGCGTAACTAACCATTGCGATATATGATCGCGGGGACACCAGCCTGGAAGACGCGCTGCGCCTACTTTGGAAAGGTTACTAGTAAGAATTTTTAGCTGCCTATACCATGTGACGGTTTGGTCACCCCGAGATTTACGCCAATCAGGGTGTGGCGTCGCAAAAAGAATCTGTTTCGGAAGTCGGTGGTCCGGCATCCGTAAAACGTGACCCAACCAGCGTAACCTATGCAGGTTGATCTGCTTCTCTATATAGACATTACTACCAAACAACAGGGTTGACCAGTGTTCATGTACTAGAATCCCGTTTGATGCTCCACGATTCATTACTTTCTTCGTCGTAACATGTCTCTTGGTCACTATTCATTTTGGCGAAAAATTCCCCGGTCATTTAAATCGAATGCTGCTCTGGTGTATATATGTATGAGGACCGTGAATAGGCAGAACACGTAATGTTACCTAGTTTACCCTTATTATTGGACGATTTCTGCTATATAGACTTGGTCGGTACAAAAACTGCGTTGTTTGTCACCACCCTTGCACGGATGTGCAATCGTGGGGTACTTCTGTGTTGTGCAGCTAACACCGTGCTGCCATGATTTGCCACCGGTTGTGAGCTGCATATAAAAGCACGCTGGAGTCTCACTGCCATTTTCCTTATACCTGTCTATGCCTGGAAAACCTGACAGGGTCTTAGCCCACGTGCAATCTATGACTGTGCGGCACTTTGCCTAGGTCAAAATTGCGCGAAACAAACCAGGTATATCACTCACGGTTTCGCAATCATGGAAGCAAGAGTTATAATGTGACGCATTCTAGAGAAATCGCATCCGGTCATTGGAATATCATTCCACCCAACAAGGCTTACGGTTTCAGACATCCTGATAAATCCAAGGTGGTTCTGGTCGGTCGTAAAACCGCCGAAATTTGGAAATCCCATTTTGCACTAGTGTCCGGTTACTTACGTTTTAATGCTGCTTGCAATATTTTTTTCCATACTTGCCTTATCACTTATCAACGTTTTGGAATGCTGATCAAAAAACTTCGCAAAAGGTGCATGAGATTTATATTGTTTATCCGGTTTGACTTTGATTGGCTGAATGCGGTGTGTGCTTACTCCGGTGTATTAGTAGTGTCACTTACAACGGAATCCTGCATTTAACAACACATTACTGTTGCATTTTTAGCATTCTGCAAGCCCATCTTCGCAAGCCAACATAAGTGTAGATGACAACGGATCCGCAACGGTCGTTCACCCGCCCTCTACCAGTGGCGTTTCTTCAACTGCTGCTGCCACCACCCTTGTTGAAAGACGCAGAGAACTGCTAGAAACCGCAAGAAGACGTTTTCTTTCAAACAACTCGCAAAATTAACATCCCCATCCTCTAAGCTTGCGCTTTTCTTCTTCTTGTGAAACATCCCAAACACGCATTCGATTATTTCATGTTGACTGCGTTGATTCTCAATGGCTCTCGTTCATTTTTAATTCCTTGTTTTGTTTGTTTACCCATCTATCCATCCCTCGCTTGACTTTGTTTTCGAGTTGAATGGAAACACGTGAGATTTAGATGTTTCTGACCCCTCTCCCTTAAAGCTGTATTCTCTGGCCATATCTCATGCAAATACAACTTGTTTTATCGTTCTCTGACATATCTTTTATGTGTTTTTTTCGGTCGTGTTTAGCAAATCAAGTTGTACAGGCTAGGCTGATGAGGATACGTATTGAGGATGTCGCATTACGGATTTCTTTGAACCGTTTCTATTTTTAACCAAAGTGATGTGTTGCTCACATCCCCTGCAACAGTGGCATTCAAGTATACACCATTGTAGTTCCTATTTTTGTTTTGTGGTGTTTGTTCAAAGCAAAGCGATCTTCTGCGTTCTGCACTTCGATATTCTTTTTTCCACCAATGTGAAGGTCGTTTATCATGAAATCCAGATTGTGCTTCCGTGCGGCGGTGCCATTTTTCACGAAGGTCTAGGTCCACCACAAATGGTCACGTGGTGTGAATTTTTAAGAACATGAAAATCGAATTATCAATTATCTATGGATACCGCCTCAAAAGTGTATATCTACATGTGAGCAATCAATGACAGTCATAAGTCGCAACTAGGTGGCGAGTGCAAGGTAAAAGACAGTACAAAAATCCATTTCATGTAGCAAAGTTCGCTTTAATCAACTCTAAATCACGAGCTCATCCACAACATCGAATTTTGAGCTAACGCCCCCATTTGAGAAGGTTCGATCTCGGGTACGGGTGGTAATTTCGCAGTCGAGTAAAAGATCTTTCTTTTTTTCATTTTCTTCACTCTTGTTTTCTTTTCCTACTCGTTGTCTCTACTGGTTTAGCAGAACGGTACCGGAATGGTTTAAAAGGTAGATAAAAATAACTGCCGGAAGAGTCATCAGTAAAACAGTTATCGGGAAAGTCACGCCTCGTAGGCATAACTAGAATCAGTAGTCGATTTGCCTACTAATGTGTATCCACATAAATCGGCGATGAAGCGAAGGCAAATAGT
>JACCGJ010014654.1:0-17821 GCA_013407085.1 Atriophallophorus winterbourni
GTTTTTCAATGAACATATTGCGCAGATTTCAAATCAGCTGTATTTATTATGATTTTCAACACATTTCTTTTGTTGTAATTACTGCCCTTACACGTTCACGTATACATCTTACTAAAATCGCTGCAAAACGTAGTTAGATGAAAGGTTTTCTTTTTCAAATGTTCCGGACCACACATTTGACCTTTCATTGGTGAGATGCGTTGAGTTTGTGTGAATCATCACTCAGCTAACTTTAATGTTACGATCAATATAGTCGGTGCACATTGTGCACCGCAGACAACGTGCGATGTTCTTGCGAAAGAGTTTCTCGTTTTTCAACTAACATATTGCGCGGAGTTTAAATCAGGTGTGCTTATTATAATTTTTCAAGACATTTCGTTTTCTTTGTATGACAAAACTTTTTTAACATCACACACAGACAGTCCCCCGTGTTCTCAAATCATGTTTTGAAACAAATGAGTTGCTTGTGAAGATATTCATGAAACAAGCCTCGTCCATCGATAACATAAGAAACCGGGCACTGTTTGTCAAATTAAAAAATGCTTAACGCAGTTCCAGATCATTCGAGTGAATTTCGGTTTATCGCACATTAACCGAAGTTGATGATATCTGAGGTTGTAATTGTGTAGTTTAGCAGAAATCCTTGTTTGCTGTGAGCGTATGATATAACTTCAGGGTTAAGCTTTAAAAATGATAACTGAATTGAACGGATGGCTTTTGTTTGATAAATATTAATCGCAAATATATCGTTATACACTGATGTTTGTGTGACATGCGTTTCTTCAAGGACGCGGGGATTTATGATGAAAAATGTAATACATTATAACAACATAGGATTATGGTATAAACGATTTTCCTAAGAATATAATGGTATATAAAGAATATAGAATATCACATAATTTATCAAATAACATGTACGAGATATTTTAGTATATCCAAGTCTAATTGCGCTATAAACTCGGCCAGGCACAAAGAGTACATCACACGTTGTGGTAAGGTATTCCAAAGAAATTTAGCACGTATCGCGAACAAATGGTGTCCACAATCAATACGGGATTTGCTGCGCGATCTAGGAAACGAGGAAATTAAATGGGAACGCGTCTTTCATGTTTATTTAGTTAATGGGTTTGATTGTAGTGCACAGAACTGCATGCGATAGAGTGCGTGAACTTCAGCGAGCCCATTCAACTAGTTAATTATTGTAAGTAAATGAATATTTATAATGTACAATAAGTATGACAGATTAAGTATAGAAAGTTTTATAAGGGACTATTAAAATGTCATTAGTAATAATAGACGAATCATTGCTGAATTCTAACAGCAAATAGAAGAAATTTTCGTGATTATTCTAATTGTATTTAACTATAATTCATCTGAAAATTCCTATATATTAAAGCGTAACAATTGATGAAAAGGAAGATATCCCATTTCGATCATTCTTACCGAGCCTTACTATACAACCGTAAGAAAAAAAGATCTAATCAACATCCAAACAGACAGAATGTAATTTAACGATTTCATATTAAACGTGGTTGGGTCAATATGGATTTTGGACAACCGACCAATAGACAACACAAAATTCACCCTAGAGGAAATAATTCATTGTACTTCAACCCTGATATCTGGTAAAAATTGCATGATTGGTGCAGTCTCATGGTCTCCTTTATCTACGGAACAGTACACAAATAAGTTGATTTTAGTGATTTAGCGCTTCGCTAGCACTCATCAAGCAACAATACTTATTATGGGTGACTTAACCTGGTAAACTAGTATCTCAAAGGCGTTCACTACCCACAAACGCTAACAAACCGATTTAGAGAGTTACTAGTTTCATTCCCGCTTGTGAAATCTTGTTCTGGGATGCACCCGTGGAAGAGTTTCTCTCATTGGTATCTCACAGAACTTAGTGATCAAAATCTTTCTGCATTTGTTCAGAAACAAAGTTAGTAAACTTGTTTAGGAAGATACGCTTTTGTGTTTACTTGAATTAGCAACATTTGAAAACTGTTTGTTGGTGTGATTTACTGACCAGCGTCAGCAGAAGAAGCATACAATGATAGTTTAATTGAGAAATCTTATCTGGTTGTTTCCGGATATCAAAACCACTTTCCTGATCATGAGTGACTTTAATCACCCGAATTTACCAAAAAGCGGGAATCCACCGGTGAACACTCTTGACCATCTATTTTACAAGATGTTCAACGAAATTCATTTATTCAACCAAATATCAAGCAGGAATCGCTTCAGATGCACAGACACACCGTCCATTCTCAATATTGCTCTGACTGGGGAGGAAAATGTCATTGAGAATATCCGCCACGAAGCACCTCGTGAAAAGACTGATCATGTAGTCATTGTTTTACACTGTATATCTGAAGCGGAAAGAGCAAGTGTTGCTCAAAAATGATAAGAACAATCGATACGGTTTCATTATCTTATTAAGAAATCACTGACTAGGCACCGATTAGCACTGATGTCCAACAATTCTGATCATCGATACTTTATAAAATCAACCGAAAAATATAACTCCACTCAAAAAATTCGTTTCAAAACAACTGAAAAAAGCTTCAAATTCGTGATCCGGAGTCGAAGGTTTTTTCTGAAAGATTTTCGTGTTTCTCAACTAACCTATTGCGCGAAGTTTGAATCAGGTTTTCGTAATATGAATTTTGCAACACATTTTTGTTGTTTTGATTTATCAAATAACCGTTCTTTGGTAAACATTGGATGACGGTGAGAAATCGTGTGTGGAGAATCCACATACTGCAGTCAATACTTGAATTTTGGGAATTCAATTGTTTGTTGACAATGGAAGTTACTACACTTGTCCAGGAGGATAAAGAAAACTAATAAATTAATCTGATGGATAAAATTGAACGTAATTCGAAACTGCTTTTTCCAAATATTGAACAGAAAGACCAAAGTAAGGTCAGTTGTTTTCGCTTTACTAACTATGAATGGAACTTGATCCAGAGCTCTCGAAGTCGATAACGATTTTGTTCAATTTCACTCTAGAGTGTTCTACCCTAACAAACGAGTATTTTACGATATACCTGCATTTAGATCGCAAAATACAAAACACAAAATCGTTGTGAAACCCAAAAGAGTCCAGGTAAAGCATCGCGGGTTGAATACAAAATCATTCCTGGGTTGTGATGAAATAAATCCATACATCCTAAATCATTGCGCCCATACTGTATTATCACCATTCTCTGACCTTTTCAACCTGTCCACGAGTTGTAGCACGGTTAATAATGACAGGAAAAGTGGATTAATCACTCCGATATACTAAAGAGGGAACCCATCTGATGTGTCTAACTACAGACCAGTCACGTTGTTGCCATAATTCTGTAAAGTTCTCACACGACGTGTAGCTGCAAAATTCATTAAACATTTGGAGCAAAACAAGCTGATTTTCATCCCACAGCACGGATTCAGGACAATGATAATGATAATATATATTCTTGAACATCCAAGGCATGCAATACATGATCAGTTTATCAAAATATGAACAGCAGAAGAAAATATAACAGTGCAAGTGACCGAAGTGAGCAGGATGTTTTTCCGTTCAATAATGGAAATGAATATACAGAAGGTAAGAAAAAATTCTCAATGTCTGATAACAAAAAATTCATTAAAATTATGTCCAAATTTACGAATGGCAAAACACTCCTGTCTCACCAACCGTCTCATAACTCTTGACAATTGAACTTAAGCAGTTGACGATGGATGCCCTATCCACGGTTGTAACTTGGACATGTCTAAAGCGTTCGACCGTTGTAACCACAGCATACTGCTACAAAATTGAAGCAGCTCGGTGTGTGAGGCTGACAATTGGCCTGGAAAAAGGATCACTTGACTGGTAGAATTATACGTTTAGTGTTCATTTGGTATACGTTACAAGCGGCGTACCTCAATGCTCAGTCTTTGAGCCATTAATCTTCCTCGTGTACGCGACCCATATACACAAATTCGTACGCAGCAAAATCATTTTATTCGCGGTTGACCTCAAAGTCTGCACTAGCATACGCACCATAGTATATTGCCAAATTATTCAAAAGGATCTCGAAGCACTTCATAATTTGTCCTCGCGAAACTGCCTACATTTCGTGAAACATTAAACTCCTAAAAGATGAGGAAGGGTGGGAATTAAATTGCTACGGCTTTTATAGAAGAGTAAGCACAAATAAAATGGGGAGAGTTGCCTACACTTTGAATAGAACCTACGTTCAAACAATTTTCGTGAACGAGTAGAGTGACATCAGCACGGCAGCTTCCTTGCGCTTTCACTGTCATGCTTCATAACAATCTTTTCTCGTCACTCTGCTTGACAACATACAAGATTGAACAAACACTCCAAGAATAGACTTAGTGCAACACCGACATTGAACACGGTTTCGGGACATATCCTGAAGCGTAACTAACCACTGCGATATCTGATCGCGGGGACACCAGCCTGGAAGATGCGCTGCGCCTATTTTGGTTTGGTTACTAGATAGGGTTAATTTTAACTGTCTATGTGTCGCTTTCGCCACCCTGAGATGTACGCCAATCAGGATGTGGCGTCGCAATAAGAATCTGTTTCGAAAGTCGGTGGTCCGGCATCGGTAAATCGTGACACAACCAGTGCAACTTATGCAGGTTGATCTGCTTCTCTACATCAACATTACTACCCAACAACTTATTTCGAAGAGCATCGGCGCGCATGCGATTGTAACAGCTAACTGCCAAAATGCTCCGGAGACACCGGTTGTCAAATACTTGGAGACGCTGAATGTGTTTTTCACGTAAGGTCCAGGTTTCACACTCATATAGTAACACAGCTCGAACTGTCACTTTAAAGACTCTACCCATGAGTAACAGAGTTAGTCCTTTCTGACGCCAATGGTGACCTAGGTTGCGAAATGCTACGGTCGCTTTAGAGATGCGTGCCAAGACCTCGTCATCTAACGATGCAGATCAATTGATATACCTACCCAGATGCGTACAACGATCTACAATTTCAAGAGCCTGATTTTCAAGTAATAACCTGCTGGTCTACATGTCCATGTCCTGTAGCAGAACACTGCACTTAGAGGGTGCAAAACGCATTCCAAATGCGGGCACAATACTAGGTAGCTTGTTCAGTATCTCCTGTGCTCCTTTGTACGAGTCGAAGAGAAGAAATATATCATCACCATAATCCAAGTCGAGAAGCTTGACGCCTGGCAGTAGTGAACTCCGAAAGCTGGAGCAATATCGTTGCACAACTCCATAATTGCATCAATTATGAAATTGAACAAAAACGCAGAAATCGGGCATCCTTGTCGGACGCACTTGTGGTGTGGAATTTGGGTGAGACTTCGTTGTAAACCCTAATGCATCCAGGTGTATGAGCATAACGTGCAAGTAGTATGTTGACATACGTTTGCGAAACGCCTTTGCACAGCAAGGTGTTTAACAGCACATTTCGATCGACTGAATCCAATGCTACTTCGAAGTATAAAAAGATGGCTATTGTCGGCTTTCGATAAGTTTGTCGCAGTTGTAAGATCCGTAGAAGAGTAAAAATGTGATCGACATAGCCTCTGAAAAGCCGGAAGTCAAGTTGCTGCTTTTGGATCTGTGATTTTCTTTGCGATGTTAATCTTTGAAGACATATGGACGCTAACAACCTCGTAATGATGGGAGTGAGACTAATCCCACGATGATTAGAGGATGAGTTTCGCACAACTTTTTTAAATATAAGTATGATGACCGATTTTTCACCAACTCGGATGGACGGATTCTGATAACCACACTCTACGGAGAAAATCGAATAATGTGCTGATTAGGACTTGGCCACCTTCTTTGAACAAGACAGGTGGTATGTCATCGGGACCAGAAGCTTTGATTCCTTTCATGGATTCGATACATTCTCCAATTTATAAATCATTAGGGGGATCTACGTTAACAGACCAAGGAACACTGCTCTATATGCGAGAACGATTCTGTTGCAGGCGACCAGCTGCATTGTCCTTCAAAATGTTCGGCCCAACGTGAGAGGCGGCGATTCTCATTAATGATAAGAGTACCGTCTCTTTCAGCGATAGTCTCACTCACTCCTTTTTTTGTAGGCCTGATGGATCCAATAAGTTGGAAGAGTTTTCGCACGTTACCCACATTATTTGCTATTTCCATTTATTCGACCTTATTTAGCCACCCATTCTCTCTCTCTAGTCTTGAGCTCCGTTTAAGTTCATTCCACACAAGTCTACGCTCTGTGTTGTGTCCAGGACCATGAGGTATTTGGCGTCGCTGGTGAAGAACTTCTATAGAGCGCTGTGAAATGCAGTGGAACATTTGGGTTGGTTGTGTAGTCTCACAGGTTGGTTTTGCAGCGGCTCGTATATTCCCTGCTATTTTGTTCCACCTGTCATCGGCAGCTGCACACTGAGCAACATGGAGAAAGTTACTCAAGTTGGTACTATAAATGTCCTGAACTGCAGGCAGAGAGAATTATTCGACTACAATGCGTTTCCCATTCGAAGGCTTCGTACCGCAGAACCTACATCGCACAAGAGCATGATCTAAATCTATGCAGGTATTCCAAAGGAGCGGCAGTTCTCAATGCAACCTCTTCAGCGAGCACTTGGAGCGATATGGTGCACTTGGTCCGAAGTTTGGCTTCCATCCGGCGAGCGCCGTGTGGTAATTTGACATCTTTTATGGCAAAAGGAAGTGCTGCTAATGAATAATAGAGATTGTGCACAGAATTGTATAACCCGTTCACCTTTATCTGTGTTGGCTTTGAAGACCAAACATGCCACCTAATTGTGATTCAGATGTATCTTAGCGACCCAGTCTGCATTCATATCTCCGGCAAAGACAACAATATCGTAGCTTTTTGTACGTCGCACAAGAGCATAAAGATCGTCCTAGAAGGCGTTTATCTCGTCGTTGGAATTGGTGCTATTCGGAGCGTAATTTGTTACAATAAACAAGCATCTCTGATTAGAAGATTTTGATTCTGGTCTAATATTATTGGCTAATCTAACTGCTCACATCCTGCTATTTGAAGGAACACAATCGATTAGACATGATTCAACACGTGAATTCAGCACTTTAACAAAACCCGCCTGTCCTGAGATGGCAGCTACAGAATCACCAGAGCAGCGAAAAAAGTAGCGAGTTGAAAGGATTGGGGCAGTAAGTTCAGTAATTATGGACGGATCATATAAGCGCGATCCCGATAAACAGCAAAAGGGCCAGCAGTAGCTTGTTTTCGCTTACCTGCCCTGCTGTATGCAGCAGGAATGACGAACATTCTTTATTGTGCGCCACGGGCGATGCACTATTAAGTTGGGTTCCATAGTAATAGTCATGGTTATGGTTGTATGCGGGCTGGGATACTGCCAGTTCACATATGCCTAGACAGGAGAACAATTAGGGTTTTCGACCAAAGCCTTCGGCTGAAAAGCGTGACTCGCAAGGCAGCGGGTTAGGTTAAGACCGTGTTCGTCTCTATCCGTTGACCTTCCTGGAATGAGTAACTCTGAAGATGCTCGGAAAGCAAGACCCAGCATTGCTCAATGGGTCATAGAGGTGCACACGTTAAGGTCCAGTCTCAGCGCGACAGATTACAAGTTCACAGATATAACTTACTATAATCGCTGTAAAATGTAGAAACATAATAGCTTCTCTCGTTTCAAAAGGTCTGTATAAAACATGTGACCGATCAGCGGTGAGAGGCGTTGATTTCGCGTGGATCATCACCAAGCTAACTTTATTGTTACGTTCAATATACTCGGTGCACCTTATGCACCGCAAACAACGTACGATGTTCTTGCGAAAGAGTATCTTGTTTTTCGATAAACATACTGTGCGGGTTTTTAAATCGGCTTTTCCTAATATAATGTTTTCAACACATTTATTTTGTTGTAGTAACTTCGATTACACGATAACATATAATTCTCAATAAAACCACTGCAAAACGGATTTCTTGTTCTAAAATGGTCAGAACCACATATTTGAACGATCAGCGTTGAGAGGCTATGAATTTGTGTGAACTATCCCTGAGCTAATTTCAATGATTTGGTCAATATACTTGGTGCACATTATGCACCGCAGACAACGTACGATATTCTCGCAAAAGTGTTTCTTGTCTTTCAATGAACATACTGCGCGAAGTTTTATTCGGCTGTATTTAATTTAATTCTTTCAACACATTTCTGTTGTTGTATTAACTTCGATTACACGATCACAGATACCTTTTAATATATTCACTGCAACACGTAGTAAGATAAAAGGTGTTCTATTTTCAAAAGTTCCGGACCACACATTTGAACGATCAGCGGTAAGAAGCGTTGAAATAGTGTGAATCATCACTAAGCTAAGTCCAATGTTCGGGTCAATATAGTCGGTGCACATCATGCACCGTGGTTTTCAATGAACATATTGCGCGGAGTTAAAATCGGTTGTACATAATATAATCACTGCAACACGTAGTAAGATAAAAGGTGTTCTTGTTTCAAAAGGTCCGGACCACACATTTGAACGATCAGCGGTGAGGTGCGTTGAAATAGTGTTAATCATCACTAAGCTAAGTCCAATGTTTGGGTCAATATAGTCGGTGCACATTATGCACCGTAGACAACATACGATATTCTTGTGAAGAGTTCTGTGTTTTTCAATGAACAAATTGCGCAGTTTTAATCGGCTGTACATAATATAAATATTTTCACCAGATTTCCGCTGTTGATGAAACTTCGATTACACATTCACAGATAAAACTTACTAAAATCGCTGTAAAACGTAGTAAGATGATAGGTTTTCTTGTTTTAAAGGTTCTGGAAAAAATCATGAGACCGAACAGCTGTGAGAGGCGTTGAATTTGTGTGATTCATCACTAAGTAAACTTCAATGTTACGTTCAATATACTCGGTGCAAATTTTGCACCGCAGACAATGTACGATATATTTGCGAATGTATGTCTTGTTTTTCAATGAACATACTGCACAGATTTTAAATCGGCTGTACTCAATATGAATTTTTCAACAAATGTAAGTTGTTTTGACTTAACAAATACGGTTTTTGTTGAACAATTTTAAACGTGTTTCTATATGAACCACGATTTTTTAACGCACCACGCGCTCCGAATAGAAAGCTTCTTGTATTTTATAACTTGGACTTTTTTGGAGAAAATTTAAAACAATATTGAAAATTTACGGTTGCGAAAAATGATGCAAGCATAAATTTTGTTGATTAAACATAACACAATGGTTGTGAAAAAACTGAAAGAACTGCAAAAGAATCCCTATTCATTAACATCAACCCCCCAACAATTGCAGAAATCATCAATGCCATCAAGTCCCTGAAGAATGGTAAGGCACCAGGCCCTGACGGCATCCCCTCAGAAGCTCTATAGGCAGACGCGACAGCGACAGCGGAGATGTTACACCCCTTCCTGGTGAAGTTATGGGAACAGGAGAGAGTTCCGGCTGACTGGAAGCTCGGGCATATGGTAAAGCTCCCCAAGAAAGGCGACCTTTCCGAATGCGGCAACTAGCGAGAAATCATGTTGCTGTCCATCCCCAGCAAAGTACTGACCAGAATCATCATGAAGAAATTGAAAGAGGTGTTAGACAAGAAACTTAGAACAGAACAGGCGGGGTTTAGTCAAGATAGGTCATGCATAGATCATATCGCCACTCTGCGTATTATCATTGAGCAATCCATCTAATAGCAGTCTCCTTTGTACGCGATCTTCGTCGACTTTGAAAAAGCGTTTGACAGCGTCGACAGGGAGACAATATGGAAGCTAATACAACACGACGGAATCCCGCAAAAGCTGATAAACAACATCCAACAGCTCTATGAGGACTCATCATGCCAGATCATCCACAACGGAAAGCTGACAGACCCCTTCCCAGTGAAGACTGGAGTTAGGCAAGGTTGCATGCTCTCGCCGATAATTTTCTTCATCGTCATAAACTGGATTATGCGAAGAACCACAGAGGGCAGCAACACTGTCATCCAGTGGACCCCCACCAAACATCTCGAAGACCTTGACTTTGGGGATGACATCGGCCTCCTGTCTCACAAGCAACAGCATGCACAGTCTAAGCTAACGCGCCTAGCAAAAGAGGCAGAGAAGACGGGCCTGAAAATCAACATGAAGAAAACCGAGGTGATGCGATTAAACAACCAAC
This sequence comes from Atriophallophorus winterbourni, assembly GCA_013407085.1. Classification (NCBI taxonomy): domain Eukaryota; kingdom Metazoa; phylum Platyhelminthes; class Trematoda; order Plagiorchiida; family Microphallidae; genus Atriophallophorus; species Atriophallophorus winterbourni. Next base: position 10,170 of record JACCGJ010014654.1, read on the forward strand.
TACAGCAGCCACTGCATCTACAGGGGAAAGACGTGGTGGAGACTGACCGCTTCGTTTACCTTGGAAGCGTGGTCAACATTGATGGTGGCACAGAAGAAGACGCCAAGAATCAGCAAAGCAAGGGTAGCGTTCAACACCCTGCGCCCCATCTGGAAATCCAAGGCCTTGTCCCAGCGCAGCAAAGTCCGCATCTTTAACACCAACGTAAAAGCAGTCCTCCTCTACGTGTCCGAAACATGGCGGGTTACCCACAACATCACCAACAAGATACAAACATTTATCAACAAGTGCTTGCGCCACATTCTTACCATCAGGTGGCCTGAGAAGATTTCAAACACAGACCTATGGCGTAGAACCAACCAGAACCCCGTTGATCAAGACATCAAGAAAAGAAAATGGGGGTGGATAGGTCACACACTCCACAAACCAGCTGATAACGTCACTAGGCAAGCACTAGACTGGAATCCACAAGGTAAAAGGAAAGTGGGACGACCCAAGCAGTCGTGGAGAAGATCAGTCGTGAGTGAAGCAAAGGATGCCGGAATGACATGGACTCAGCTGAGGATAGCAGCCCAGGACAGAGTTCGCTGGCGTGGCGTTGTTGCAGCCCTATGCTCCAACAGGAGTTCACAGGAATAAGTCTAAGTAAGTCAAGAAGTACATACTCTCCAAGACTATGTGTTCTATGACCTTCACAAAAACAGAAATTATTTTGAATAGATACGAGTTTTAAAATTTCTATTGGAATCTGTCTTTGACGATCAGTATATTCACGCCGGATGTCCTATCTTTTGTTGGCATCCCTTAAGATACGATAAATAAACAGGATGGAAATCTGTTCACAAATCTAATGATGACAGAACTCCAGCACCTTCGGTGTTACATCTTCTGCACCAGGAGATAATTTCACATTTTGTTCGAGCAATTGACTTGCGACTCTCTCTGATTTTATTGAAATGATGCCAAATGTTCCGATTCCTGATTTGCCTCAATAATCAAAACGTTTTATTAATGCGTTCTGCAGAGTAATAAATCAGTTAATTGTTCACCATTATGGACGGCAGAAGTACCTCAATTAAATTTTGCTTTCGCGTTCATGATTTGGTATAAAAAGTTGGGTTGCGTTTAATTTTTGACAGATGCATCAGTTGGTGAGTTTCCTTTTCCTCTCGAATAAGTGAAGTCACGGTGGTGAGCAACAAGACAATTTGATTTATGCTGCATCGACGCCGCTTGCTCCAGCTTAATTTACATTTTGGACAAGCAAATAAAGTTCTTCTTCTGAAATTCCACGAATGATCTGTGAGTTCACCTTTTTCTTCCGTTTTCTGAAAACCCTAAAGGGCGTTTCATTGATAGTCATGAATTATGTCGTCCGTCTGTCAATGCTGAATCTGCACACGCCAATTTATCTACCCGGCAAACAAAAACATTGATGAGTATTGCAAACATACTATAACACAAGTACAAAATGATCACTATGAAAAAGCCGGGATACGATAGTTTTGACAGATTGTTCTTCCTATGTTAACAGCAGAGCAGAAAAACTGTTCCCCTGGTGCATTGAATAAAATGGTTGTATAAAGGAGGTGAATATTGTACCTCTCTCTATCAGTATTCTTATGTTTGAGCGGAGTTGGAAAGAGTAAACGAGTTAAAATCATCATTATTACGTATTGTTTCTCTCTGAATACGAGTTGAGTGCTGAAGCACAAGTATCAACCATTCGTTGTAAAATTAGAAGATGAAGGAAACCGGTGGTTCACATCAATCATGCAAATTTCACCCGATATCAACGTTAAGTTTCACCGAATTTCTCCCTCAAGTGTGAATTTTGTGTTGTATATTGGACTGCTCTCAAGGCGCTTATGATAACTAAGAGCAATATTGCCACCATTTCTCGCTTTATGGTTCAACAATCAAATTCATATATGAAATTCATATCTCCGTTTCAATCAATTCGAAAGAAACCCATCGTTAATTATTGGATATATTGTCGGATGAGTAGTGCGAACATAGCTCAGCTTAATCCGCAAATTTCTTTGAAAGGTTTCGCATATCTGCAAACTTAATACAAGAATGTAGTGCTCAATTCATGACAGTTAACCAATAGGCCTACTTGTTCTATGTGGGAATGCTTAAGTTTTTTGTAGTTATTGTATGATTTTCAGTTTTGAACCGCATCAGTGGACGCCGATTGGTCTGAATTATCCTTTGGCTTCCTTCCGGCGCTTATCCGGTGCCATCTCAACCTGACGTTTCAAGTAGGCTCATCCTATTAGCTTTCCATTCACGTTTAATAATATCGGTGATTTCGGTTGTAAAGTGTGTTTTATTCAAAACTTATCTCCTGCCAGTTGCGTGAAAATACCGCTGATCTGCTGAGTATTTCGAATCCGTTTGACCGATGTGTTTACGATTTCCACTCTTCAATTATTCAGTTGTGTATTTCGAATTCGTTACATCCATTGTTGACAAACACACATCATAGAAAATTTATATTTTACCAAAGTTGATGGCTGCAATTTAATTGAAATGTTGATCGAAGCTCAAGCAATATAGATCGCAGTCGCATACTGTGAATAACGTTTACTAAATCAAGAAAACGTGTGTGCACGAACGAAATGCTAGAAGCTCTTGAACGTCAGATCAACCCAATTGAAAAATGAAAATATGATACATAGAGGAAGAGAAACATGCTCAAATTGAAGCGATCATGAGCTGCACAATGGAATGATACTGGTTATAAAGGCAAGCTTGTTGCGAATTCAAATTAACCCTAAAAAGTGCTGTACAAATCACAATGGACAGGTCGTTAATTCACTTAATAAAAATTCGGCATGTGTTTCATTTCTCAATACTTGTACAATAGAAGCTTTACAATTTCACATTCGCTTTCAGTGTATGAATCAGAGCCGAAAATAATAACCGTACGTTGATTTTTAATTTGTACCACATACACCAGTGAGCATTAAAATGATTGCATCCTTCTATTGGACTTACTGGTTTTTTAAAGTTCACAAACCTAATCGATTATGGTCCGCAAAATTGAGTCACTTAACGCCGATGCCTTGATGATGTGTGATATGGTGACAAAGCAAATAAGACCACTATTTCCACTCTCCCTACGACGTGCCATGGTTCATCAGTTACATTCGATGTATCATCTTAGAAAGTGAGGAAGAACCGTCAATCATTCGATCTAGTTTGGAATGGTTAACCTGTAGCCATGAGATCTGCGACCATGTGCTTCTTCTTGATTAATCACGTGTTCATCTGTTTCATCTACTTATACAGAATGTTAAACAGCAGAATAAATTCATCTCAGGCACGTGAACTAATTTAAAATTTGTGATGTTTTCTCGTATTGCCTGTTGTTTAGTCACGCCATCAATTTTCTAATACATTTTATACGCGTTATAGGCTATATCCTTTTGTAACCACAATGACAATCCTTGAACAGCCTACTACTTTGCTGTAAGGATTCAGGATACAATTATTACTTGGACTAATTGATTGGTGAAAAGTAAGTAGATCCTTCAGGGCAAGTAAACTGTTTGCCGTGACCTTTTTATTACACTTTACACTGTCCTGATTCCTTAATTGTTCTGGTAATTCGCACGCTAAGGCGTTTCTCTTCCGTATCCCATGAACGTTAATGAGATCCTACTAAGTATGTGGATTGAAAGGTTATACAGTCATATACCCATTTGGAATTTATCATTTTCTGGATTTAAATTCTGTGCACTTTTCGTAAGGACCATGCAATCTTCAATAGTGTGTACGTCAGTGTAAACATTTACGTCATGCAAACATAAAATGATTTTTTGTCAACACACGCGAAACACTGCCTTTCGATCTAACTCTGATGGATTAGTGGAAATATTATACCGTCAAATCTGGCTATTTTTTAGCAAATCGCTGATAAATGGGCTACGGATTGTATGAGAAAGATAGAGTGATATATAATATAATATATATATATATATACTATATATATAATAGATATATATATATATATATATATATATATATATATATATATATATATATAATAGCACATAGATGAGATATAGAATGATAGATAGATTAAATAATAGATAATGATTAATAGATAGATAGATAAATATACAGATTATAAGATAGATAGAATAGATAGATAGCTAGTGATTAAGGTGAATCCATAGAAAAATGTGCCTCCCCCAGCCACAGCACGTACACCATACAAGACGTTTCTGGCTACTCGCTTTCAATCAGTAGGTAAATCCATAAAATTAATTCAGTTAGCCCAAATCCAGTAGCAGAGCAAAATGATAGAATATGATGATGGATAGAATGATGATGGTTGGTAAATGATAGAATAATCAAACATTACAATAAATTTATTGTAAGTGATGAAGCTGGTTGAATATCGGAAAGCAATGTTAAAATGAAACACATGGAAACGGGTATTATTATTATAGCAATTAATTCTAGTGATTTTTTTAGTCCACTTCTGTGAAGAGTCTGTTCATGAAGAAATAATTATGTATTTGCCTTCATTGGATAAAATATACCTAGATAAAACTAGTGATTTAAGCATCGACGCAATGCAACAAATCCTCCTGATCCATTCTGAATGTATTCACTGTCCCAAACATAACTTAGGTTTTCAAATAAGCGGAATCCGTAAAGTGTTTTACATACTTTCACTTTGGTTTTTACTCTTGCTGTGTTTTTTTAATCGACTTTTAAAGTGTTGAATATCCCACATTTAACGTACTAACTAGATTGAGTCTTGTAGGAACACTTAGAGAATAGTTTACGTAATATGAAGTTGATGAATTGCGGTTTTCTTAGTCAATAAATGCTGACAAAAAAGTTCGTTAGAGCTCATAATTGAGTGATTGCCAGCACAGATATTTGAATTATGTATTAAAGTCAAATCTGTAATGAATTTACCCTTTTAATCAAGAATATCCATAGAATATCAATACATCAACCGTCATTAGAAAATAAGAAAGCTAATTAATCGTTATCGAGTTTATGACTATGTGTTTTGTAAAACTGCTTCATTTTTTTCCACTTGTACATCGGGCGAAAGTATCTTTTAAAGAGAAATACGACGTTATCGCCACAAGAGATTTATTTCCGAACTAGGGAATCATTATCCTTCTATTATTCGTTTGAATGCTTTGAATGTGATGTTTTTTAATGTATGTCGATATCAATCTAAGATTTCGGACCGATCAGATCTTGGTTATACACGATTCCAGAAAGTTTCAGGTGAAAACACTAGATTACAAATGTCTACGAATAATACGGAATATTCCATTTGACGAATAGAACAGAATATTTTTTGATACATATCTATTGTTGTTATTAAAGTTCTGCACAGATAAATTACATGTTTTCCTATTCAGATTTGTGCCAGGGTATGTGTTGTTTATATGAAAATATTGTTAATCTTAATGGTTTTACTATATTTAGTGCATAGTAGATTGTGAACATTTATATGGAAATTCAATCAAATTCACATATTCAGTATTTTCTGAGTGCGTTCACGAATTGTAGTGTTGGGTATATTCATATATTTGAAAGCCTCGAGGCTTGACAAGGATACACTTTGTGATTCTGTGTTTGAACATCGTGGTTTGTTGTACAGCCCTATTAAACGCTACCATTCATGTTTAAATCCGAATACATATTTTCCACCGCTAGAAACATTTCTTATCCTGAACATTCTGTCTGAACGCCATGACGTCACACAAAAAACGGAAAATGCTGGGTAGAGAGCAAACCAACTTTTGGGCAATCGAATTATGTTTATTAAAAATAGTTCCTAAAAGCGAAATGGCTAATGAAACGTTCTCGATTATCTTCGCTGATTAGCCCGCTAGTAAGAATACGAGATCGGTTAGAAACATAATTACTTTATAACAAAATACAGCGTTGCTTTAATTGATTTTTATTTTTGTATGTTACTGAATAAAGCGCATTCATACAATCTATTCGAGATTTCATGCGGAGTCTTGGTTGCATACATTCAGTATCGAAATATGGCGTGATAACATTCATTAATAATTTTGGATGTATTTCCTACGGAGCGGATCAGAGGCCTGTTTCACTTCTATTGATCTGAGATACTCCTTTCTTGCTTTGAAATATTGATGTACGAACATGCGTTTCGCCGAAACAAATCATGTCTCTCATATTTGTTAATCTCTATATAAGATTCGACAAAATCATTTGACCTAGTATACTCTGTTCATGCTTGCTATGCCCATGTATTATAGGCATTCGATAAGGGCAAACACTGACTGCCTCTGTAATAGCTAGTGCAATGTTGCATATCAGGAAACGGGTTATGGTTGATGACGGATTATCAGACCTATTTACATGTGCAAGTCCTCATTGACGACGCTCTATTAGAAAAACATTGACGTCATTATCTGCGTCGTATAATGTTTGGTGCTCGGGCATATGCTCTACTTGATAAACATAAATGATATTTTGCACCTAGAACGATGCAAGTTTGTTCTGTTCGCGGATTCCGTAAAATCATTGAAGCGAATACTTAAAATTGAAGTTTGTTTGATGAATTACAAGATGACTTAGATTCGCATATATCACAATTCTCTTCTTAATCAGATGACTTCCAACACACGTAAATCTACAAAGTTGAGCATAAACCAAACGTTTGAGCATAAATATATAATTTTAGACATAAAAAATTGACTGAATCAGCGCTGAGACGTTTATCCGTATCTGGATTACTAATAACCTGTAACCCACTAGTCATTGCCAGAATACAATCACCAAATCAAACAGTGATTTTAAAATGATAAGGATATTATTTTGGCAGTCCACTTCGGAAATGCTCCCGCATTCAAAATACGCACATCAATCCAACGATAGTGTATTTGACCTGTGTTTGTCACCGTGGCTGCGTAAAGACATTGGATTTTAAAGATATTGTTTACCGTCGAGCGACGAATATAGTTTATGTTACTGAGCACATCAAATACCAAGAGCAAATGGTTATGTTGCCATTGGCCGATGTTACACAAAGAAAAGTAGGGAGCGACATGATCCCAAAAAACGAGATTCTTCGGATGAAAAATCACTTTATCCGCTGTTTAGTATGATTCAAATTCCCTAGGAATACACGTGGTCGCCAACGTTTTCTCGCTGAATCTCACCGAACACTCTATTGTACACGTCATCTGTGCTCGCTGCTTATAAGCATTCTGTGAAATTCAATATCACAGGATAATTTGAACGCTTCTATGATCCTTGATTTGACTTATGTGACGTAGTGAAGTATAATTTAGTTTAACCAAGGTGCAACAAGACCATCAGTGCACGGGTTCAAGTTAGGTCTGTTTACTGATGAACCTTGGAATGAGGGGTTTTGCTCTTGACGGAAATCTGTTTGAGTCGGCTTACGTCCACCTGCATCTACTTCCCCACAAGTCTGGTGATGCTACTGACCAGTTTCTGGAGGATTCAGATTTCCTAAATATTATGAAAAAACGAATTTAGTCACACCATTTCAAAAGCGAATGACAATCCATATGAAGTCTGTGTTCCAGTAAATTAAAAAATCCTCATTCTACGTTTGAAGAGAACATGAATACAGTTATAATTGTTCATTCTTTGTTTTACTCACT
>JACCGJ010014655.1:0-59337 GCA_013407085.1 Atriophallophorus winterbourni
CACGTATAAACAAGTGACAATTTGCCACGAGGCATCCTAGCATTTTTATCTGATCAAAGGGCTCGCTTGGTTGTGAATAAAGACTCATAGATAAGATTTTCATTTTAAAATCTGAAGATATGCTTGAACAATCAAGGAACTTTATTTTCAACTTATTTACCTAATATGTAGAGCTAGAAAATTAGTCTAACTGTCAACGCAGATGATACCCATTCAGACAATCACCCTTCATATAGAAAATCTTCCGGAATGCAGTTGTTTACTGTTTTATAATATTAATTCTATCCCGATTAAAATCTATGGCCAAGCAGGGTAAATTTTTCTTGGAGAAGTGTTCACAATTTGCTACGTTGACCCTCCATGTGATCTCCAACTTTCAACTGGTCAAAACTCGACGAGTACATGATGAGCCACGCTGCATGTGACTGTCCCTTTTAATCTTTGAAAGATTTCACATTTTTTACTCAATATACCTCGTCATCTTGTGTTCATTGTTAAGCTTACTCTTTTTTCTACCATAAAAATGTCTGCGTTCTATTCGCCTTTGAATGTTAATTGTTGTTAATTGTTTTACGATTTTCCCAAAACATATGTAAAGGAATTTAGTGTGTATGAAAGAAGTACCACGTATTTGGCATGAGAGATTGAGATAAATTTCTCAGGCTAACTTTCAATTCACTTTACGGTTGATTACGGCACTCGGGTGCTTTGCTGTTATGATCACATAACGTGATAAAACGAATTCAGGATAACTTGATTAAAAGTGTTTTATCTATTGAACTCATGAGTTACTGTGTTAGTAATGGAAGTGTCTTGATCTTGTTTGATTATCACAAGTTTAAATAAATTTCTTATATATTCAAATCATCGTAGTTAGGCAAATGCCAGGTTCAACATTCATGTACTTTTTGCACTTCTTTGGCATTTGGTTCAAACTTATTTAAATATGGATTACTTAAATAAAACTGATAGTATAAAAGTTGAAAAACCTTGTATGGATGCGGGTTTAAACCCATTGGCATGACGCGAAACAACATCTGCACAAAGTCCTATCGAAAGCAATTTTTATCGTCGTTCTATCAATTTACTTCTCGAATTTGAAATTTATATTCAAATCTCATCAGTGCATCATTGAAAACGTATTATTTTCGTGTACATAATTTTGACGCGTAGATTTGGATACATTAAAATACAATTTCTTGAAAGAAAGTGCTGTTTATACATTTTATTTTAGAAGTGTATCGTATGAATTGATGAAAATCCTTATACGTAATTAGTCGAACTTTCGGAGTATCCCAACAACAGCTATGAGCTTTTTTATACCATAAATTCTTGAATCATGAAAAAACCTTTATTTTATTATATCGACTTGTTTTCGACTCACAGCTGGACTTTTTTATCGAACACGTTCTGCAGCAAGATTATTTTCTTTAGCCCACTGGTTACCATTATCCGAACTTGCTCTAAATGATAATCCTACCTGTCAGCCACACCTTATCGGAAGATCGTTGAAGCCATGGCAACCGACGCTTAGTAGCAGTGCGATGTGCTGGTAACCGCGGTTCCCCACATCACCCGCACTTTTCGATTTCATGTAATAACCGGTTTCGTTTGGACTCATGTTCACGGAGTTCCTTTCATTGTGAGCATGTGGAACATGATGCAGACGAAGAAGGGTACACAAGGTGTAATCAAATCATGCAGCGCGTTATTCCCACATGAATTCAGAGCTGTGATTAAGTAAAGTCTGTGTAAAATCACTTCTCTTCAAATGTTGATCTAATTAAAGCGCGATAATATTGAGTGTTGTTTACGAGCGCTAAGCTAGCGCGACAATATGCCTCATATGAACTGCTATGCTGTTTTGCTTATTATGCTTGTATGGCTTTATCGTTTCCCAGGCTGAATATTGTCTGCAAAATATATTAACCTGAATCTGATGGTTTCAGGGATAAAATATATGTGAGTAAATTTACAATAACCACTTCAACACCGAATAAAAATCTTTAAAGCTCCGCAAATTATTCCACCTCTTGAGATTTCAACTTCAAATGCAGGCTCACTTAAACCTTACATGTAACAATAATTTCCGCACATGCGCACAAATACGTTCGTAAAAGTGATGTGAAATCTCTTGACATTGACGATACGAATTAGGAAGAAGTTGCTGTTGATCGCTCAACTTGGAGGCACTGTCTATAACATAATCGTCACGCTGGGATGATATTCCTCTCGTTTGCTGGAAGCAGATCACGAAAATGTCCGAGATTTTCCTTCTGATTAGTTGTAAACTCAGCTGGGAAATTTGAGCAAGGTAGTCAAGTGCAAGTTCCAGCACATGAAAGTCGATACCGTCAACGTAATGACGACAATGTTTGTAATGCAAGAGAATCAAATAACCATGAATGAAGACCTGTGAGAAGGTGGCAGTTTAGGGTAGTTGGAGCATAACAGAGAAGTGTATAATACAAGAGTCATGTGATCTACATCATACGAAACTATAGGATACCGAATTAATTCTGTACATCTGGATGCAGGTTGAACGCGTAGCCGCTTAATTTGTCTTGGTATAGCTTGCCATTTCACAAATTACGATAATCTCCAAAGTGTTACACAGAAAGCTGCTAGAGTTAAATCTGAACATAATCAGTATCCAACAGTGGCATAAAAGCGCAACTTATTTTCCATTCCTCCACTGTTTCAAGCGCATGCGGATGCTGATCTTACTGCCCCTACCTGATGGGTGCAAACAGCACGAAACCGGTTGTGAGGTGTTTGTGTGTGATAGAAATGCATGTAAATGAGCATTTTTTCATAATCAGTACTTTGTTTACCATTTTCCTATTGTTTCAAGGCATGCCGATTCCGATCTTATTGTGCCCACGAAACCGGCCGTGGGGTATGTGTGATTGAAACGCGTGAAAATGTGGATTTTTTGTTTAATCGGTCCTTGTTTGTATCGTATCGTATCTTGTTCCGTTTGGTGTGTGTTACATTCAGAAATCCAATTCACCCAACCGGTCTGCTCCACCTAAATTTCACGCCAACAAACAGATTGTTTCGAGTTCGGCATAAACGATTGTTCCCGGTGTTTTTGGCAACGGTGTGCACAACTGAAAAGGCTTCGACCATTGGAACATTGGTTGATGGACGTGACTGTCGGTTGGTTGGTCGGTCGGTCGATCGGTTTTCCATTCAGTCGGTTCTCGTTAGCCTAGTTGCCATGTGCACGGCGATCAACACATGGGTTGGAATTTCACCATTGGCATCGAGTGTTGCTCGCTTTGTTGGCACTCACGATGGTGATGAGGATCTGTTTATGATGGATTGATTCAAATGTCATGCCGTCAGTGACTAGGGCTCAAGTGAACCAGGAACACTGCCGAAATAACCGTCACTTCGTATAAACAAACGCAAGCGCTTGTGAATTACTACAGAAATAGTTTGTAAACGAGTTGAGTTATTTTCAAGTCATTTAGAATCAACTGGAAAGCAGATTGGACGACCAACTGCTTTAATGGTGTGATGCATTCAAACTGCCAATCACTTTAAATGGATTGACCTAAAATTCAGCATTCACAGTTTTCAAATTTTTTGTTTGAAAAAATCGGAAAGGACCTTGATGTGTGAATGAACCCAGTCTTCATTATCTAAGTAATATCATACCAGGTGATGGCTTCCTTTTTCTGTGGCAGATGTTCAGCCACGGAATCAGGAGAGCTAAGAGAGTGATCTGGAAAACGGAATACCCATTGTCGTAAACCGGGTCTACGCTGAGCGGCAACTCCCAGCTGGTTAGATTTTTGATCGCTCACATGTTGAAAAATTTAGACATGAACCTTTGAAGTGAATTATTCGCAAAATCTACGAATTGCTTGTTCGTTATATTGAAACCCCACGCCTTCAGTTGTGTCAGTTGCTTTAATTACCGCTAATATTGAGGCTTCAATTTCTGCGAAGTTACAAGCAAATTCAATGTGCAAATCCATCCCTACGTTCACAAAAATGTAAGATACGGAATTCACTACGGTTAGACGGCTTCTATGCTAGCTTACCGCTGTGAATTAAACATTTTTAACCACAATCACATGAATAGGTGTTCCACTGCTCGGAAGTTGAAGCTCTTAAACATTTGAACTTAATTGTTTTCGGTAATTAGGATCCTTTTAACTTCCATAACCACCTTCGCGCTAACTGTGCATGAGCAGTGGATAACATAGTGATGAAAGTCCGTAAGCATAGAAGCAGTGAATGGATGTTTAACAAGGTTGCATCGTGAGCCCATTGTGACGCGACTCTGCCACGAATAACTGTGTTGGCCACCAGGTTCACTGTTCAAGGTTTCGCCATAAATTGATGCAGCATGGTTAGATGGGGTAAAAGCACAAAGTGGTCTTAACTATGGTATTTGAAAATATTCGAGACCGATCGGGAGTCCATAATCATGAAAAGAAGGTTTGCAATGAATCGGTTATAGCACATTTTTTGGTAACGTTTCGCTTCTGAACACAGAAGCTTCGTCAGACCATGGGTGTCGGTACGAACAGAGTTCTGGTTTAAATGACATTTTCTTGACCAATTCTGAGTTCTCTAAGATAGACAGACCATTGTGACGTGACGCTGCCACGAATAACTGTGTTGGTCACCAGGTTCACCGTTCAAGGTTTCGCCATAAATTGATACGGCATGGTTGGATGGGGCAAAAGCTAAAAGTGATCTTAAATATTTGTGATCGTTTAGTGTGTGGGCATTAGTCGATGATAATGTAATATACTTCAAAATACTATTCGCTCTCTAACTTTAAGATACGCTTCTCATCATCATAATTGTCATCAATTTAGGTATTTAGGTATCTCTAGAATCGCAAAACGATCTAAATTAAACAGGTTCGAACGAGTAAATGTTCAAAGCAGGAAATAAGTAGGTATTTAAAGAGTGTTAATGTTCTTAACCGAGAAAAAAGGGTCATCTAGCTAAACTGTATAATTTTAAAACCGCTATGGCGTTAACGGTGAAGCTAGAACGTTGTGTTCTCGCTGGCAAGCTATTAGCCTGCTAGAAAATTACCTGAATTATCGGCTTGTTCACGTCTTTGTGGACGGTGCTTTGTTGAAGTCGTTAGCCGTGACATGTGGTGTACCTCATTGGTAGGTCCTCAAAACAATTCTTTTCGCACTTTATGAGAATGACCTACCGACTCCTATCAACTGTAAGATCGTACTGTTCGCTGACGATATAAAAGTATGGTCGAGGATAAATAAGCCGGAAGATTTCGAACTGTTCCAGAAGGAATTTGCCTCTTCTTCAATATACAAAAGTGACAGATGTTGAAACTTGTAAAATATGTGAAGTTTCAATATTCTCTTTTGGTGCGCACAGCCTCTCGTGGACCATGGAACAAAAGGATTTGGGTGGGAGAACAAGCAACACTCTAGGGATGTTGAGGCACAGAAAAAATTTGGGAGTTCTCAAAATACATAATTCCCCGTATAATAAATAGGTACATCAGACCCACGAGTGAATATGCAGTGGTCGTCATTGCTTGAAATAGATGTTGCGATTTTGCAAAAAATAACATCGTGCTATTAAAGTCGTCGCTGGATTAAAATGAGCAAATCAGAACCCTGAACTTATTCGGTGATCCACCTCGTCTTCTTCGAGGGGATTTGATTCTGGTTTATAATATTTTGACTACCGCAAATCCATGTTTGCAATGCTTATCTAAGAGGCTCGCATTGACTCTAGCTGTTCCTCACTCACGAGTCAACTGTGGACTACATTTTTGCGTGCGAAATGTTTTACGTGAAACAATCTAACCGATTATGTTGTGAACTAACTCCGCCAAGGACGGTCCCAAGCCCGGTTGCAAAATGAGGAGGGTTGAGCGTGGGGCTAGCTACCCCACTTTGTTAAAAATCTTCTAGCTACAGAAACGCCGACAAGAAAACTAACAGACAACCCGAACCTGAGAGAAGATGGACCTCCAGCTGGAAGGTATATTATGTCGGACGGTGAAAGCCAGAGTCATCAGGAAGCCGTCAAGCCGATGACCATGGTCTCCACCAGGACCACCACTACCATCGCCACATGGAACGTCCAGACCATGTATGATTGCTTTCATCATCTTATTTAAGATTTATGCCGACAATTCATTTGTCTAACTACTGTACAATCACTAAACACGGCAAAGATATCGGAGTATCCTCATCGGTATCCGTTGCCTAATAATCGCATGTCCAGGACCAAATCACTGTAACACAAAATACCATGTTCATAACGGGACTACCGTCGTAACTTCTACCCACTACGTGTCCGTTTTCTCTGATCCATTCAGCGTGGAGTGTTTTGCCCCGAGACACATTGTTTATCATGGGTCTCACATCTCGGGTAAATGTTGAGATGATTTCGACCCAGGCGCGTTTATTCGAATTCGATGCACTTTCGAGCCCTTGTTGTCTAAGTCGCGGCAGCGACGGACGGTCCAAATAGAACAAAAATATTGATTTTGGCATTTGTTGCCAACCGATGTTGTTAGTCTGACCGATGTTTTGTCATATGACGTTTTGATTTACATTCGGAGATAAGTTCAAAGTATTGGGCTGCGTGCAGACAGTTGAGACTGGTTGGCGAACAACGCAAACACGTAAACAAGCTTTCCGGTACACTCAACTCTTTCATGCTGGTCACGTGCGCATGCGGGAACAATGACCAAGTAACCGTCCGGTTCACACAGCCCACGATTGAAACATCATCATACACTTACTTTAGGAGTGATCCGTTCAGACAATAACGAATACTTCGCTTTGGGATTTAAAGCGAAGCGAAGTTGCGAAGCGAAGCGAATATTGTTGAATATTCGCTTCGCTATCGCCATGGCGAAGGGCAAAAAAACTTCGCTAAAACTTCGATATACTGCGCTTCGCTTAAAACGAAGTGCAAGTTCAAACTTCGCCGTAAACGAATATTAGCGAAGTCTTCGCTAAAAGCGAAGAGTGTTCATTTTTGTACTTTAATATTTTAACCCTTTGTCTACGGGAATTGTTTTTGATGTTGACACTTGTTGACACTCGACTGGCTCTAAAAAGAGTCCTGCGAGGATCAGATGACAGACACCGCCAGACAAGTGCACTCCGATGGTGACTGAAGGTACCGACGTAAGCTACTGAGCAACCGACTGCTTGTTTAATTGCTATAAGCTAACATTTGAGGTGGTAACTAGAGTTACCGTCAGTAGACAAAGGGTTGTACTTTTTTGTACTTTAATATTTTAAATGTATTCGCGTAGGTGTGTGGCCGGATGCGAAGGGCGTGGGTGTTTTGATCTGCTTGGGTGTTTGCCGCTCTGCGTCTCCCCTGGAAACGGAGGACATCGGCGTGCTCCAGTACTGGAAGATGAAGGCCAAGAAGCTCCCTCTACTCGCCAAAGTCGCCCAGTAAGTTGTTTCAAAGTTAAAGGTCAATTATTTTCCGTCGGATTATAATTTATTCTCGTTATTCGCCATACTTCGCTATAATATTCGCTAAACTTCGCCATACTTCGATATTATTCGCTATACTTCGATATATTATTTTCTATTCTTAGATGTAGTATTGATATACTTTGATATAGTATTGCTATACTTCGAAATAGTAGTTCAACTTTTGCACCCATGGACCCCCTGGAACCTAATACAAAATACTCAACCTCTCTCATTTTCTTTTAGGATGGTCTACGCCATCCCGGCTACCTCGGCTTCATCAGAGAGGGTCTTCTCGGAAGCTGGACTCGTGACCAAGCCCACCCGAAGCCTTCTGAACAACAAGAGGGTCCAGTAGCTTGTCAACCTTCATGACAATTACGAGAGAGTGCTCCCCTACATGAAGAGGATGAAGCTCCGCATCCAGGAATTCACCAATGGCGAAGGTACCAGCACTCAGAGTCAGCAGCAGCTCAAAGACCAGGATGACCCTGAGGCCAACCTTGAGGATGTCGAGTTTGTCGACACCCAGGAGCTCACGGCGGGGGCCTACTCCCTTCTGACTGGAGGCAGCCGGACCAGTTCCGGCACCAGGTCCAGGTCCAGAACCCCGGTCTCAGAGACCGAGTCAGAGGAGGAGCCTAATTGCCTTTGAGATGAAGGTTTTGTATATTTCCAATGCCAAAGCTCATGAAAAAGTCCTCCCTTGTCAAATAAAAGTTCTTTCATGGTCAAAAATAATTTATTTCGGAATTTGTTTTATTTCAGCGAAGAATAGCGAATTTAAACGAATATTAGCGAATTATAGCGATTTATAGCAAGGTTTTTTTTTGTAGAAAACCAAGTTTTTGGGGGACATCGAAGTTGAGCGAAGATTATTCGCTAATATTCGTTATGGCGAAGTGCGAAGCTTCGCTTCGCTTCGCCATTGCGAAGGGCAGTTAGGGCACTTCGAAAATTCGCTTCGCTCCAAAAAAGTGACATTCGTTTTTGTCTGGATCCGTTAGATCCAAGAGTTGACGTTTAGCTTGCGTCGTCGAGAAAAAATACTTGCAATCGTCTTTAATATCGTTTAGTTTGAAGGGGAGTAAAGTACGCTTCGAAGTGATAACTGAGTAGTAATGTGGGTTTCTCGGTTGTTAAGAGTAACAAGCACGCTGTTTCTCCTTTTGTGAACCACCTTCAATCACATTAGGATTTTATAATTGAAGTTTGAAATCATCATTAACATTAGTGAACTTAGATAAGTTATATGAATTACTCGTTTACTTGCACACTCCTATTTGTTCCTGAAAAGTAAAAAAACTTATTGACATTTATCCGGCTTCCTACATTTGCCCAGATGCCGAGGTTCGGCAACCAGATTGTTTATCATACAGTTTTGAAAACTGCTAATTACTCAAAAACCGGTACGAATGACACACCGCCACGTCACAAATAGAATATCGCCGTAATTTTGATTCCATACGTGTCTACTTCTTGTGGAACAATTCACCGGACGAGATTACACCTGAACCTAGCGTTAATCAATTTAACGCGAATTTGCGTGTATATTTACACAAATACAGATTTCATTAGAAACGAGTTCATTGGATGCTCAACATCCTGGACGAAATTTCGTTCTTGCTATTTTAATTACCACAGACATGTAGTAATCTTAATGCTAAACGTTAATTTTTGCGACTTCTCAACTTACGGTGGATATTTGGTAATTAGTTGACTGTTTGCAAAGTTGCGCATTGGATAGAGACACTATATTAAAGACCTATGGGCCATCGTTTCGTATATCTGTTCATATTTTCTTTAGCTGATGCTTACAACTTCGTGTGGTCGCACGTAGGCATCCATAATTTACTCGAACTAGCTGAAGCTTGCTTGATCTCTTTTCAAATCACACAGGTCCGATATCCGTCAATATATCGAATGCACCTTCGCACTTATTGATCGATATATCAGAAGCATGCACTCAAACGAAGAGCCGTTCAATGCATTGTTGTTTTGTTAAACCTGTCTCCACCTGACAACGGCAAACAGCCTTAAAACGAGATTGGTGTGTAAGGGATTGGGGTATGAACACCACAATATATTAGTCATTTCTAAGCGCCTCGAGTGCTTGGCCAAGAATCACTTTGTGATTTTGTATTTGAACATCGTGGTTCTTTGTAAGAACCTTATACAACAGTGGCATACAAGTATAACTGTGTTTTGTCATTGGACTCATTAAAGATTTGTACTTTTTTGTTTTACATGATCTGGGAAAATTGCTTACTTTACGCCTGTTTCGCCTTTTGTTATTTGTCAAGCACCGAAAAATGTAAAATTCTAGCATTAAGTTGTTCAGCAAAAAATTGATTTAATGTTTTCGAACGAGTAATTCTTGAAACATCCTGCTTTCGGACCGATCATACTTGAGCCGGTTAACTAGTTTGCAATGAAATAGATTGTGTTTGAAACCGATCGATGAAAATCATCTTTAATCAGATGTAGAACGGCATTGTCAAAATCGTTCACCTGCCTACCTCTTATTCAGTTCTCGTAGGTTCTGTGAATTAGTTTATTTATCGTCATGTAGTTTTGAAGAGACAGAAACAAGAGTTATACTCAATTGAACAAGAACGTAAATACTCACTCATCATTCTCCGTTCTCGTGATTAAACTCAACTATCTGCACTGTCCCGGTTGGGGCCAGCGGACAGTCATTGCTTAAACATCGGTTGTACTCTCCGTGCGTCGCCCCTTTCTCGCAAACTGAGCTGACTCACCGTTAAACATATGTGAAGTAATCGAATGAAAGATTTGGTGTGAAAATCTCATAAGGGATTTCAGCTAATTACTCTCTGTATATTGATTCGGGTCCTCCATAAATCACAAACTTGACAATTTTGTGGTTCATAAAACGCGATTAATTTTATAGGTTAGCAGGTTAGCCGTATCCACGACTACGAGATGGGATCCTATGAGAGCAACAGTAAGAGAGTTCGTACACTCAGCATGTGTACAAATGTGTACGCTCTCATGTAAGTACATCCGGAAGAAGCGAACGCTCAAGGAGTAGAAGTGTCGACGACTGTGTTTTCGAGAATAGATTATGGCAAGTGAGTTTATGTGGCTGTGTGTGCTTTATGACATTTTTCTGGAATGCGTTTCTGGGTGAGCGACTCTCGGTCTTCAGAATTGTATAAAACAGAATCAGATTTTGGAAAACCCGCCTCTGAGTAAAATTCATGATATTTCGCTTATTCCGTTGATAATCGTACGGCAAGTTCCGGAGCCCCGCTGTTAGGCTTGTTTGATCGGTGGTACAACCTGTCGTACATCATATCCTTGTAGAGGCATGAGGCCTATATATGGATCGCGTACTTTGTCGTAAGGCGCGTGTATGTGTCTATTATAATAGGAAGTGTCAGCGGCGTAAACTGAACATCAACTGTAAATTATCATTCATTCGATCACCAAATCACCACAGGCAGGCTTCACTAACCTGAATTTTTTAATGCTACTTTGTTTAAATGTAAAACGAGCTCAACTTGTTTGCAAAATGATTTTATTTGAAATACTAGTAGCGTTATACGGCTGTTGCAAATTTACAGATTATATGATTAGATAGCAGCATGTGTTATGCACAACAAACATTTTATTATAAAGTTTCAATGAGGATGGATTGTGACAAGGTATCAAACGAGTGGTATGTGATTATGGAATTTTGAGTAAGTGGCTGGGTGAAACGAATTCTATGTTGCAATTGCGCACTTCAACTGATACCAAGCCGGATGAATGGACCAATTAATGCCATTAAAACTAAGAACAAGTCAGTGGTAGAAATTTTAAGCTACTCGATTATGCTAATTTTTAAAGCTCATCTATCTATACATAAGTATACTCGTTTTTGCACTTGGTTAAGCACTCCGTACTCAAGGCTCCGATCTATTATGGAGCAAATTGCAAGTTCAGCGCCCTGGCGAACTTCAGGGAGAGTACTTGACCTAAGCTCTTCGCTTTTCACAGGGGTGAAAAGAGGGTTCACTAGATTAGCCTCGAAAATTCCCGTCATTCTGTCAAGTGGGTGATAATTGATCGGATTGGTGATACGCAAGTTAAGCTTATTGATCTAAGTTGTTGATAACAGTCACGGTGCTCACATAGACTGAAAATTTTCGTCCAACAATTCCATGGAACCTAAATCACTGTAAACGTTAAGCGTTCGGTGTTGTACAAGAATAAACGCAAACTCAAAAGTCGTTGGAGCTGCGGAAGCACACGGCTGCTTGGAAACGAATTCAGTTTCAAAATTAGTACCAATATTCACTCTTACACTATTTTTCGTGAATGTGCGATCGCATGAAATGTGTAATTCTGTCTATCACATCCATAGCAATCCTATCGTTGATCATACGAAGCAGCGTTCTTTTGGGAATTTCTAAAAATTACATTATATCCGATACCATTCCACATTTACCGCACTTTCGTCATGTTTAGCGCTGCCGGAAGTTTCTCCATGCCACCGAGGAGCTCAAACGAACAACAGAAATTGATAAATGAACCGAATGCTTTACAACCTTTCATTAATAAAACGCTTCATTCGAGATCATTTCATTTTTAGCTCCGGACTAAAATGTAATTAAATGGTACGGATAAAATTCAACGAATGTGAACAAAATCTTATTTTTACAGAGATAACTCAATCTTTATTTCTTCGTCTGGATGGTTGCTAATGTGTAATGACAAAAAGATGTTATTGATAGAAATTGATAGTGCATTTTGATCAAGCATTCTATGTTTGTTTTCTTATCCGCTGAGAGTTGTTGTTGATGGTGGATTCCCATGTGGATGCTAGTATTGTGATCAGCAGCGTGAGCAATAGGAAGAAATGGAGTTCACCTTTACTTAGCGAGCGCTACAGTAAGCCTGGCACCACTGCCTTTGTCGTCATAAAACTCGGTTTATGCAAAGAGATTAACCTGACGTTATGAATCGGTAAAAAGAATCCATCAAACAGCAGCAAATAACTATATACACACGGTGTCTAAACGCATTTTGTGATGCACACTTCCGCTGTCCAGTTCCACACTACCATTAAATTCTCAGGAAAAGTAGTAATTATAATTCGTCTAATCTCCGTAATTCTTAAACAAATTCTACACTAAATAGTCTCTGATCCCACTAAGGTCATGGTTAAATACAAACCGTGCACTCACAAACTCGGTCTTGCACTATATGAGTTAATATAAACCGCGAACGAAATATCTTCCAACACCACCACCAACAACCCGCTTTCTAGCCTTCAAAGCAAACTGCAGACAAAGCCGTTGTGTGTCCCTAACACGTACTGCGCTCCCATGGGTTGAAACGCACACGAGCAAGTTTACCATACCCGGCAAATGAGTCATTAAAAACCCGCGTCTTTCGCTGGCTGATCGCAACACAAAGCACTGTGCAATTTCCAGGTCTATGTGGGTAAGCCCATATGCGCGCACTTGCACGTATTTACAGACGGGGTTGCTGTTTCCACGCTTCGGCGAGCTTTGTTCATTGATAGAATCTAACAATGGGATTGGTGTGTGTATGTGTGGTGGTGATGTTCGTATAAATATGGTGTCCTTAATCTAGCCACCAGGCTTTGACCTGACGTCAGCTGCGCGCTAGTTTCAATTCATCACGAGGGGCACGTGAACCGATGCATTGATGCTGGCATGTGGGTGGGTGGGTATGAGGGCAAACCCCCAGGGCGAAGTGATGTTTGATGCATTCACCAGATGCTGGTAGCTTGCCTGGATAATCAGAGAAACATATGAACACACATGAACCCACTATCGTACACGAGTGTCTACGCAGGGTGCGGTTCATCTTCAGTACCGCTAAAAGCCTTATGACGCATTCGTCGTTGCACGATTAATAATCATCTGAATAAAGTTACTTCGAAACAACGGGGTGGAATAGAAATCCAACTATTAAACACCACTTTATTCGTCACGAAATTAATCTAACGGTAATTACGGGTTAAAGTATTGCTTCTAAAACTTAATTTTCTGGGATTTTATTTTTCGTAATCCATTGAAGGTGATGAATTATCCAGTTGCTTTTCTACATATGTGCACGCTTGGTGAGATTCAAAATTCACGAATTTATAGTACAAAAAGCTCATAGCTGTACAACACCAAAGGATATTCGTATAAGAACGAATATATAGGAATATCGACAGTTTATATAGATTTAAAAATATCGTGTATTGTCTCGGTGTGATAGGAAAATATTGGTTTGGAGTGTCAATCGGAAATAGCGGAAATTAGAAGTTGCACCGATTCATGTTAGTACATACGGGAGTAAACATCATGAGCATCCGTTCGGCTGTGCCCAGCTATCCCTCGTAGACAGCTGTCTTCCGCATCCCCTCTTACTCTTTACCCGCAATATATGGGCAGCTGCAATGCTATAGCAACAGCAACGATGTGTATAAGCGTGCGTAATCTTATCCAAAGCCCTTTTATCATATTCCAGCCTAAACAGACCGGTAAAATAGTTTGTTTTGCTCGAGGAACACCTTCGTTTTGTGTGATTGATCATATGGAACCCAACTACAATATAGTGACTTGGCCTCTGAATGACTTTTCACGATAAGTTGGCATAGATAGCGAATTCCGCTGGCTATAATTCTCTTATTTCTTCGCGGAGCTCACTTGTGCCATCGCTTCTGCACCGCTAGTATATGCATAGTATCAAGATTAATATAATAACAAGCTAATCTCTTTTATATATCTTTGTATATTGAAATAACAAATAAACATCGAGGTTACAAATAGTTGGAAAACGTTTACCTGCAGGAAACGGTCAGATATTATAGACGTAGATTGCACCTCTTCTAAATCGTGATTTTCCTGATTAGAAACTGGAAATTAAATAGTTTAAACGCAGTAATTGCTATAATAACCTTTTCGAGAGTATGTCGTGAACCAAAATAAGTCTGCACTACACAAAATACGACAAAAATGGAATGAACTCACTAAAAGACAGAAAGAGCAAATGTCCAACAAAAGATCCAGTGAAGTCCAACGATAGCGAGATAATTCACACAGGAAAATCCAAGAAATGGAATCCAAGGTGCCGAATGTGCTAAATGTTGGAGAATAAGTTATTCACAATTCCAGCACGGAACGGCGCACACAAACTTCGCAACCACGGAAGAAGACAAAGTCCGAGGTTTCAAAATTATATTCCCCGTCAAAAAGTATATTTTACAAGTATTTAATCGAATGAAGCAAACAATGCAAAAATGAATGCTTGTGTACAAATTGTAAAGGTGCAAAAAGATGAAACTCTGCTATACTCCCCTACCAGAGCGTTTGTTATGCTTGAAGAAAGGATAACATCTGCGCGAAATACTCATTAGCTCAAATGGCCAAAAGTTTCAGCCAATACACATGTCAACCGGTTCGAGATACAAGAGGCTCACTACATAATTGGTGAGTCCTACAATTATCTACACGAGCAAGTTCCCACATAAATATCAATGGGATTAGTGGTTTGGGACTGAGCAGCTGCATCCTGGTGCTCCCCATTAACCCTCTTTATTTGAAACCCAGATGGCGAGCGTGCTCAGCTTAATGGACGCATAAATAACCGCACTGAAGCCGGGTACCAGCAGTGAGTAGACAATGGGAGCAGGTGTCTGGCGTTGACTCCAAAATACGGTCACTCCGCGTTGCCGTGATGCGAGAGGGGGTAAACTAATAAATTCTGAAAGATTGACGGTGTGTCCGGGGAGCATTAGCACGTGCACCGAATGCTAATTTCATCGATATGGTAGTTGAAAATTGAGGGTAGAAAGGAAGTTAACATTTCTGATTATCAAGCTAACAGTAACGGCTAGGTTTCGTAAAAACACATGTAAGTCCCACTTAAATCGATGAAAACAGCTGCATAGATGATCTTGTAACATTGATCCCAAACGCGGCAATAGGATAAACCAACCACGATCCGCAATAGCGGATTTGCGCAGCTTCCATTAACAGTTTGCACACATTCTAGTTGATTATCCGGGTCCTATTCAAACGATTCTCAATCCATTGGTTTTCAAGCATACGAATTGCATAACGTGATATTTTCTATGACTGGTGATAACATGTTTAGCTCAAGTAGTCTTAGGAATCCAGTCTGTAGAATGGAGTTTTAAGAGCATCAATTTTCCTAAGGTTGCTTGTCTGTAGGTTCGCTTGTTGATCATTTCTGGAGTCAAGCCATTAAACCACTTGGCTTCTTGAATGAACTATTCAATAAAGAGAAAATGCATAGTAATAAGTGAAGGCCCATATGATAAACGTGAAAAGCAAGAATTCCTGCTTTTCATTTTCATGGATATCTTCGCCACTGCTACATGAAAACACTTCACTGACAATATTTTGAGGCCATTGCGTAGTAAAATGGCTACAACGCACCGATCTCCCCAATGAATCCGTCCCGCGTTTAAATCCATTCAGATGGATAGTTTTCGTTTCTCGTATATCTCCCGCATTGACTTTCCACGAGCTGTGAGACTTGAAACGGTAAGTGGACGCCGAGTAGCGTTTGAATGTGAGACAAAAAGCGCTCGATCGTGAGCGTTCTTGGCCTTGATTCGCTATATGGTCAGTGGTGCCAGGCTAATTCAACAATGAAATTCAACAATTTCAACAATTCAACAACAAAATCTCAATTTCGCGCCTCATATGAATGATTCATGGAACACACTTCTACTGCCTTTAGCTAATAAGTACCGACAGCGCGAAATCGGTCGTGAGTGTACTGGTTTGTCAGTACTTTTAGTGTAAGTACGGGAGAGATGGGCAATAACAAAAATATTTGGACGAAATGACGAGAAAATTTGTGGTAGTTTTAGGTTGAAGGTACTTTGTGTGTGTGTGTGTGATCACCGATGCAGTGAAAGCCACGATATACAACCGGCATCAGATCACATTCATTTCCCCCTCTACGTACAGGGATCAACTAGCGTGTGGTTGACCTGAAAGTGTCATGAACATGTCACGAAATTGGGACTTCAGGTTGTTTGTGGACGTGCGCTTCACCTGATATCTCGTGACGCTTCTAAATTGATACAATTCAACTTGACCTTGCCGATGTTTATCGTTCATCATTTTAAGTTGTTTACGATGCGCTGTGAGAAGATACCCACAAAAACGTTGGAAAAGGTCGAGAGCCATGGGCTGGTGAAAATCAATGAGGCTAAGTGGGGTGATACTTTGCGAGGTCAACCGGTGTTGTATTTTGTCAAGTCGGAGCATAATTTTGCACTCCCATACCTTGAAAATAGGATACAATAAAACTTAATTGATTGAAGCCTTTATCATTGGGTGAGTGGGATTCCTGGAGATGAAGTACACTTTGTACACCCGGTAGTGGGAGTATTTCATCCGCAAAAAATGTATGATTGTCCGATGAATGTTAGGATAATGTACTCTCTTGTATCGATGGTTAGGAATAGGCAACGCCATTTCACTAGTGACCCACCTAAAATATATAATGTCCATATCAGCGAGGAATAGACCGTCAGAATTCAGTTCTGAAACCTAAAGATCAAGTCAAAATTATATGTAATTACGTATGTGCAATCTTGTAGATATTACAAGTGATCTTTCGTCTGCCTCTACTAGCCAAAATCCTTACTCACTAATAAATGCACTTCGCTTTCCTGTAGTAAGTAATGCCATGCCAAGTAATTGAGTTTGTCAAAGCGAAGTTCAGTCCACTTGATACACTTATTTATTCTCGACCTCAAACTAACTTTTTTATCATACGTTCCACCCGAAATTGCACCGATATTTTCCAGCTGTTCAATATTCGGATCGTTATAATTATTCGCATAAGTATGACTGCTATAGTCATTTGTTTCTTGTAATCATTTATTCAAATTCTTAACGTACAAAATCATGGAAATATAACACTATGTGGTGAGTACGAATACCGTTTCAAAAGTAGCATGAATATCGTTAACACAGCATTTATAACTTTTTAATTAACCCAAAATGACACTAATAGAACTTTGAAACTAAAATGCCCCTTCCCGAAAAGACCAAAATATTATCGATTCTCATCTTAATCCGCCCCACTCTATAGTACATTCAGTGAGAAAGCGCAGTTATACACATATATGCCTCTCCGTTGTATTTAAGGCGTTTGCTTTCCCGAATAGACCTGGGTTGCCGTATGTATGTATGAATGTATGAAAGCACAAGCCCCATTCAGACAAAGCGCCAATTTTAAGTTTGTGTGCATCGGGTGGCCCGAAACAGTTCACACAGCATATGATTTCAGTTTGTTAGTTAAGCTATAGTCATGTGATGATTGTATCCAGGATATTACGAACCCAATAGATAGTATGCCAACATTTCTTTAACGATCGGATCGGAGGGCGTAATTCCTGCCACTGAGACATATGAAGAACGTTTTACAAATCTGTTTTCTGTGCACCGATACTCTTAGTTTTGATATTACCACTACTTTATACATTCATTTTATGGAATCGGTCGCCCGAAAGATGAACGTACAAATCCGAAGCCATAGAAGGGCGGTGCCCTACATTTATTACAAAGAAACCGGTCTTCTAGATTCAAGAATTTTATGGCGACAAAAAGTACTAGACTTTACGTTTGTCATAGTGAATATTCGTTCATGAGCCAGAAAGTTCGCTCACAGAAAAAGATATGATTGAAATAATGGTTAAGAAATAAGCGTGTTAATATCCATCAAAGCTAATCATTGCGTCTCTGGTTGTAATTAACTGAGCGTTATCGACCGAAATTAAACTGTCAATCGATCGAGCTAATCGATGAGCATGTTTCTTGTCCAAAATGCAATCAATTAGTGATCGCCGATTTACAATACGATCAATGCCAGGAGATGTTATCTGCGAAACCTACGACATCATTTAAAGTTGAAGTTCGACACGGCTCAACTTCAAGTCGTTAGGATTTTACGTTAAGCGAACTAAAGCTACTTAATCTAGGCTTGACGAAATGTCAAATTAATTCAGCTAGTATCAGAACTTCAGCTTCTGTTTGTGCATTTACTTTGTGCGGATGTAATTTTCCATAGAATCGAAGCCGAAAAATGATAGGTCTGGTAGTTCTCGCCAAACACAATTTGGATCAATTTTATTCCAGCCATAATCTTTCTAAACCGAAAATTTAACAAATTGGCAATCGTAAGTGTGGTGATTGTGAGCAACAAAACACATTTGCCGAATTGCGAATATATGAGGGTGAAAATCCGTAATCAATTCTATTAGGTGACCCAAAAGGTCAGCATTGTTCCAAGCAAGATCCAGCCATTTATATGGTAAACAGCCATGGGCGTTACACAACCATTCATTAACAGTATTGGAACGAAGCACACTTATTATTCTTGATAAATGCCGAACAACATAAAGAAGTAATTCGATATTCCGGTGAAAGTGAAGAACCCCTTTTCTGGAAACGAATCTGGTTTGGTACGTAGATTAACTCACTTGATACGTTGGTGTCAATTAAAGTGAGAGAGCTCGACAGCACACACTGTGCGTATTATCACCAGCATTACGCATGCTAACGTAGAATAACGAGTGTAACTGCATGACTTCATTTCGAGTAGAGAGTATCCCTAATTAACTCGAGTGCAATATCGTATTGAAAGATGAGCTAAACGTGTGATCCGTCTATTCCAGCCGTTATTGGGAACGAGTAAACAGTGAGGGCACCGCCATATACGCCACTATCACTGCTACTAATATTATACACAGGAGAGGACAAATTGACGGTGTTTACCAGCGAGATCCTTCCAATCAGAGCGGTTCTGCATAGCACTTCCTAAACATTCCGCAAGATACTGCATTGAATGACATCGGTGGTTTGCTTCAACCGAGAACTTACTGCAACCCCGAGGTCATTATCGCCTATTTCTGAACATTCTGTGTAACGTGAGTGTAGATCAACCCAAAAGTATCCTCTCAAGTTATGCGGACTTCAGCTCCATTTCAAGTCAATGCATTCTATCTTGGCCAACTATTCGCACGCTTGCTCACAAGCCATTTTGAGATTCCTAATTGAAGTGCTTCATAGAATCACACTCCCTAAAACGGAATAGCTTCATTTTAAAATTTATCGCACCCATTATATTCGCATGAATACTTTCCGAGTTCATAAATGTATTCAATTATTCCAAGCGTTCTAAAATACTCGACATTAATTACCCTATGTGAGCGTGTACACCTGGTTAAGTCAGTAAATATTTCAACTTTATAAAAGAGACGGCAAAACGCGATTGAAAGTTGACACAATGTGAGAATGGTTTGAGTATGGGTGATTTATGTCTGTTACCATTCGACCCAGTGGAGTCAAATTAATAGTTTGTCGTGCAACCTAAACGAATGTGGAGGCTTGTAATTATGTTAGCTATCCAACACCGAAGTACTACCGAGATTAAATGTCACCGGTCATTTTCTAAATTTGGTCGGCTGTTCTCGTTCAACCACAATCAATCACGTGTTAAATGGGTCGCGCAATTACCGCCTTCATCTAACTATCAAATTGCACTCGAGGAAGTTCACCTGTCTCGCAAGTTCGTATTTAGTTAGCTGGGTGTGAAGATAGATAAGGTTGACCAGTAAGCGAATTAAAGGAAGAAAACTTTTTCATTTGCCTAATGGGCGTTAAATAAAGGAAGCAACTACAGAATGTTGTTCGCGTAGCTCCATCCAAACTACTTAGGGCTTATCCGCTCAATGAAATCTTCTTTTCGATTAAGGCCCACAGGGGGTAAAATGTGCAATTTTAAACTGATGGTATTTTAATGCTGTTGATACGCTTAAACATGACATGCCATAACTTGAATATTGAATACAAATTGTGTACACCTACACGTTTGCGGGCTGATCACCTCACATGGTCACCTGACTTGGCCTGCACGGCCGAACATTTTCAAGCAAATATACACTCCGCTCAAGGTTGTTTTATTTGAATCGACGAGCGACGTTGAAAAGGGGGTGGGATCAGTTTCATCCACACGTTTTCAACTTGGTTCGGTCGCTTGACCCTCAGCATGCACAATGTGGTAAAATGAACCTCATGACCGTGTCAATGAATTGTTACATTAAATATACTTCAATAAAGCTTTCGCGATTTACGTGCATCTTATAACAATACATTGAATACCGATTTGAAGAACCAATACACGAAATGAAGGAAGAAACCTCGATGTACTTGCTGAGGGTTAGACAATAAAATTGGTTTGAATAAGGCTATATAGCCCAAGAATCGCTTGGCCATGACAAGAAAATTGTTCGTTGCACAATTATATCTCAGTCTATAACAGAAACGCTGTTTACAGCGCCCGTCAGCCAACTATGTTAAAGGAAAACGACCTTCAAGCCGCGCAGCAGTCGTCGGATCGTTAATATCTTGGTTCAAAATTTTTGATCGATTTCGCTGGGTCCACAATCACGTGTGGTCTAGCTAAGTTAACAGTGAACAATTATTGTGCAATCTAGGCTGTAAGACACTGGTCAAATTTCATGGCAATACAATAACTTTGTGTTAGAATATTTCTCGTGTCAAAAATACACAAAAAACGACAAATAATTCCTTGTACCGAAGTAGCGGTTCATCTATTCGCGAGCACGTTTCTGCAAGGTTCACGACAACGTGTGTACATCTTCATACGTTTACTTGAAAGGCATGGAAATAGTTTGCTCAAATTGGCTTCTCTTCAACACAGCAAGGAATCTTTAATTTTCGCATGTATACAAGTGGTTCAGCATTGCGTGAATTATACGATGTTAAGTCAATTGGTTCCTCATGGCGTGCGCCTTTCTGACTACCCGTTAATTAAAGTAAAAAGGCAGTCGCCAGCTGCCTCGCTTTATCGTTACCTGATCAAGTAAAAACAAACTCAATCATACCGAAGCACAACCTGGTAAATTTGGATGCTTAATAAATGAGTGTGGTCGCGTCAATTTGGCTATAGAAATGATCGGTTGAAACAGATCGAACACGTTGTATATCTCGAGCACAACCTGTAGATCACGTTTAAAAGCTGTCTACTCCTATACAGCACTAAAAATCGTTTATACTAAAAACTACACGACACTGCACATCTGGTTTATCAGCCTTGTGTGATTGCTCAGTCGTCATCCATAGCACCCAACTCTTCCTTACGTCATGTTAAACTGCCCTCAAATCGACATGAATTAAATTTATTTTTCCCTGGTCCTATCGATGTTTAATATGAAAGCGTGTAAATACGGACAGAGTGAACATGCTTTAGCTACCATATTGGATAAAAGTAGATTCATTTCTTTCACACAAGATAATAGAATCCGTTGCCTAGTGAGTTAATGTAATCTGATTGAGTATCCTCAAATTACGCTAATGGATCCAACCTCTGTCAATCAAACCTATAAAATCCTGGGCGTAAAATGGATATGGCGTCATAGATAGAATGCAACATTGGTTAAAAGAGAAAGGGAATAGGTTGTATTGGTTGAACGAAAACGTCGCCTTTCCAAATATCATTTGAAAAACTACAGAGAGCGAGCATTGTCTTGGTTTCTCAAGGCAATAGGTGTTCCCGATCGTTGAAGTATTCTCCTTCTGAAGTCATCCTAGCTATTCGCACGGCAGCTGACATCGCGAATCGATATATGTCAATAGTGTGACAAGATAAGCCCCAAGTTGTGACGACTAATACGACAGCCGCTTATACAGAATACCCTGGCATGGCGTGTGAAAACAATCATGTGTGCTAAGCATAAAACTGTGGATGCAATATTTGACCACCCATCCATGAGAGAAAAAATGTCAATCGTACTTTTCCGTTTGTCTAAAGATCACCCTTCTGACACTATAAATTTACGGTAGTATTAATCCTTGCTACATATGTCTAGTGTTAATACTAGATTAAAATTGAAAACAAACCCGGATACGTTGATTGCAAACAGTCTTGAATATGGACGATGAAACGCCGCGGGAAATCGTTCAGTTGAACTTCCGAACGAAACCAAGCGCGTAGCTCAAATTGAGAATTCTATCAGGCACAACTAGGATGGCAAGGTTCCAGGGAAGTGCCCATTGTAAATTAGCGTCTAGTCAGCTGGCCGACAAGACTGATTATACGAAATCTCGCCATAAGCTCGGTCACTTAAATTTGCGTTAGTCATCCAACATTCTGATGGCTTTGCCTGTGTTTCAGTATCGCATAGGTCCTGAAGCGAGGGGAATTTAGAGAAACACGGTATGCAAATCAACGAGGTAGTTTTGTCTTGCATAAAATTATCTCCCAAAATGCATTGCGAACCACGGCGAATTTGCATATGGTTCATCCCGACTCGAGTTTTAAATCAAAACGATTAAAATTTGGAATAATAAAAGTGCATTTTCCAACGATTAGATCGCATGATCCGTTAGTTTCGAGAAAGGGAAAGAGGAGCAAAGACCTCGATAGGTATGACAGAAGAATTGTTTGATAATCACAAGTGAGCTTCCTTGAAGTTTCATTAATTTTCGGCAAACCATGTTCGCATTTCTTTAATGAAGGTGAACGTAGCGCGATTCAAAATGTGTTTATCGAATAATGGATATAGCGGTCATTAACTTTTGAAATACCACTGGATAAACATATTTTACTCGTTTAAATATCTACATTTGCATGATTTTCCACTACACGATGAGGCTGGTTTCGTGCTGTTGGCATTTATCCCATAAGGGCAGAACGATTACACTGCATGACTCGAAACTTGTGAGTTGACTTTTTCATCAAATGGTTCTCGCACGAACATTTATTACCAGCGCCTCAACAGTTATTCCGACAAAACCCACATTTTCACGATTCTCTCTTCACAAGATATTTTGTGACTTCTTTAAAATTCCCTTTATTATGTTCAATAATTATCGATCGCCTTCCTGCTGAGCGGTTAGTTAAATAAATCGATGGATGAAACAAACATGAATTTTATACACGCCCGTGCTTGTTCATCTGAATGATTTAGCGTCCAATACCCCATATCAGTAAATCATCTTTAAGTACCGCACTGCTGCAAACAAACAACTTCGTTCACAGAGGTAGGTGGCGACCGCACAGCTGCGTCTCAGCGATATCGATTAATTCAATGTCTGGAAAACATGCAAAATACTATAACGGTAGTCAGAAAATGTGTACAACTACATGCATTGAGGGATGATTGAATAGCCATCAATGATTTACTAACTCCCACACTCTGCGGTGAACTCGACTTTCAAACAAAAACTCAGTTCAAATTAACGTGTTGCTCACATCCCCCGCACTTACACACCATAGCTGGTTTCTGGCTGTTTACCGTCATCCGGTGGAGACAGTAAGATTCGGTTTAGCGAGCCTTCTAACAGTAGAAGAGTGGTAGACAAGGCTCACGGAACCCAAACTTACTGTCTCCACCTGATGACGGCAAACAGCCAGAAACCGGTGGTGGTGTGTAAGTGTGACGGATGTGAGCAAAAGTCTCCTTTGGTCATCCATCAGCGCCTTGAGCGCTTGACCAGGAATCACTATGTGATTCTATATTTGAACACTGTGGCTCGTTGTACGAACCCTGTTAAACAGTATCCACAAAGTCTAACATCTTTAAAAACCCAATTCATTTAAAAATGTGATTTAACATCTCACTCGACGACGTGGGAGTGGTTACGCTATCAGTTATATTTGTTGAAAACCCCAATTGATGAGACAAACAACCACTGCTGTGGGAGTCCTCAGATAGCACAGCTGGTGTGACCTTAAACGAAATCTCCGCATGCAATCAGACAAAGCACACGAGGTGATGAATCACACACGCATACACACAGAACGCAGAGAATGAAACTTCAGGTCAATGTGGGACAGTTGTGAAGGTAGGGTGGGGCTTATTCTGGTGACGAAAATCACCGAGCTGATGGTCTGATTAAAATTTACCTGGTTGCCACGACTAGCTGGGAAAATAAGGGCTCATAAACGAGGGATCAATCATACATCAAAATTAAAGAGGGTATCCGTGCAGTAATTGATACATGAAAAGACGCACACTTAGCATTCGTGACCTGATGGGATCTCGTATTTTACCAACTGAGCGATTTGCTTCCCACATCAGGTGGTGTGGTTAGACGTTCGTCTTCAAATTATTCGTGGCTCCGTTGCACCGCGATCGTAGATTTGTAAAATTGTGCCTAACCCTTGTTGGTTGTCATAGCTAGGTGTAACACAGTTACTAGAAACACCCGGAAAGATAACCACAGCCTAAGCAATGTGTTGCTCACATCCCCCACACTTACTATGTGATTCTGTGTTTGAACCCTGTGGTTCGTTGTGACAGCGGCATTCAAGTATAACTTTGTTAACCACAGCCTGTTTCTTTGGTGAAATCATATCTCCTGTAGTGCTTTACGCTAACGAAACCGCGAAGACAAGACGATAGACCTCAGCAGCTTCATAACGTGATAAAAACCATGTTAGCATTCGTATCCCGGAAAACTAACAATCAAATCGATTTTACGCACGGCAAGTGTAGCGAGGTTATGAACTGTTAACCCATCCGTCGGTAGAGAGACGCCCACAAATTCAAGACAGTGAGGGATTGGGTTTTTTCTCTAACGACTTGGTTGCATCCGAGAAACTGATGTTGAACTAAGTACAGCTCTCGGACCAGTTGGTCAAAGCGTTTGCGTACAGGCAACCCACTGTCTTATTTCAGTATCTAAAACACGAAGCATCAACCGTCATATTCCATGGGGCAATTTAAACATGGCCACCAAAGATACATTCGTGTGATTGCGGATAAGGGTTAGCATGCTGAGACGAACCACACGAGTCCGGCAACATGACGCAAATATGCAACGATCGTGTTGCTAACGCGAGCAAACTGATTGAAACACGCCTAAATCGATCGGAAAACCATGTTAGTAGCCGAAACGAGTGCAACACAAAATCATCACGTCTCGCGGATTGAGGCATGGAAATGTAACAATGATAGAGGCGAATTCCCTTCACACGCAAAGACAATTTTGTTCGCGAAACACCGACTTTGATCAACGACCGTATCAGGTTGAAAGTTTAAAGAACATGCGTTGCACAAGACATAAAAGAAACCAGACAACGTCTGGTCTGGTCCGTGAACAATGCAAGAAGGCATCTCGCCATACACACATGCAGCGCATAAACATGCACATACGTACACAGAATCTAAGGCTAACTGTCGTGTGGGGAACAGTGCAGGATGAGTGATTGAAAAAGCACAGAAAGTTGTTTGAACATCAGTTCATCCATCATGAGTGTCAACGAAAAACCAAGATGTGGAGATAGTTCTGAACGGGACAAAGTTCTTTCGTGATTCGTAAGCAATGGTCTGAACAATAACATCCGGCAAAGCAAGCGTGGTTGGTATCAAGCAGCAACTCTTCAATATAGGCCTGGTCAAATAACGGTTCGGATCTAATTTTAAATTCGCTTGAGGCCAAACAGTATAAAATGAGATATAGATACACCCGCATTAGTGCTGACACGCTGAAGGCATCGAATTCTATACAACTGCAGTCTTTCGAACTCTCACACCAACCATGACAGACGGGAGAAATCAAAATAGGGAGCCAGGTCAAAGTGGAGATCAAGATACGCAAAGTAGAAAATTGCACGAGTATGATAGAAAACTCGATATCAAGTTAGCGGTTGAAAAGATGTGTTGTTAACAAGGCGCAGTTGATAATTGTGTTCTTCGTACACGGTCTAGCGAACCACACGGAACTTTGCCTGATTCCAGCCTGTGCTAGTATATAGGGATGAGTGAAATTCAGGCAGCGGAATGCTGAACTGACGAGTTGTTTGCTAGGACAACAAACCTCCTCGGGATAATCCTGACGATTTAAAGGATTCATATACGAGGCAGGCAAACGCACCAGGTGAAAGCAAAGGGACTGGTCTTGTGCATCAGAAGTAGGTCGGAAACTCTGACAGTGTTCAATTCACTGGAAGAAGTCCCCAAACATCTCTAGTACGAGATTATTCCAACCAGCCAAGACCAGTGACAACAACTCAAGTCCCGATATACTCCAAGCTGTATCAATCATCAGTATAGGAGTACATCATCGAGGCAGAAAAGAACAAGCTGACCGAAATGGAATAGATACAAAACGTACTTGATAAAGTCATTCTACACAAAAACGCTTTGGTCAAAAGATGTGACAGACAGACACGCGAACACGAAACACACAAAAAATCAAGGACTAGAAATGAGACCGATTGTAAAAAGAGCAGTAACATAGTAAAAATGGAAGCATAGGAATGAGAACGAAAGGCAAAAACGACCAACACAGCAGCTTGTTCAGATACAATAACGACTAGGCAAAACATTTAAAGTAAAAAAATGAACTAGGGGGTTGCTTGATAGGTAAAAAAAAGCCTAGGGTGAAAGTCTCGAGTAAAAATCCCATACAAAATGTGCATTCAATGAAACGGTTGGGTGTCGGAAGAACGAGGAGCTCAAAAACAGTCACGCGGAACAAACAAACGAACGTAGCAAACGAATAAGAAACGCGATCCCCTCACAAAATGGCCAAGTGTTGTTATCCCGAATATTGCCGAGCAGATAGGTGCTCAAGACAGAAAAGCAATTGTCACATATCACATCAGCTGATAGAAAATCGGTGGCAACTAAGACCACCACAGCCAGAGATGGGGTGGATAACCGAATACCGGGGGATGAATTGGCCCGTTATGGCGAGAAGGAAAGACTGTGGCTTAGTCGTTTGCGCTCGAAATCGGACGAATGATCATTCAATTCGCCGCCATACGGTGGTGTGGTTGGGAGCGCATCACCCAACGGAGCAGACTGTAGGCGATTCAACGGGGTGAGTATGACGCGTTTCCTGTTCGTGGGGGCTGCGGGTGTGCCATCGGAGCCTTCGTCGATGCAAAACGGATTGTTCAACAAGTTGCACAGCGGGGTTTGCTGCATGTTCCGATGCCTTGATCGACGTCGTGCGAGGTTGAACATTGTGCCAACTGTTTCGGATCGTTTCAATGATACGCGTGATGTGGGATCTTCTGCACGAGCAGTTACGGAGGCGACTTGTTCGTGGAATTTCGCCAGCAGGGGTTCGATCCCCAGTGACAAGTCCGCAGTTGAGAGGGTGGCCGCAATCACGCGTTGACCCACTCGGACAATGGTTTCCGCTAACTGCAAAGGACTTTCGTCAACACTGTCCGGTTCAGAGGCGAGTGAACTTCGTCGACTGGATGATCTACTCGTAGAGGCGGGTGAATTTTTAGTGGAGTCCATACCTAAAGGTATCGGGTAGGTTAGTGTCCGCAGGATAAAATACGCATTGTAGAAAGTTGCCCGCAATCAAACGCAATGAAATAAAAACATTATACTCTCACACGCGAGATAAAACGATTTATATTAGAGATCTTGCACAGCATGATAGAATACACATGAGCTGGGAATATGTTCTGTTGCCTTGATCTTACACCATAATCAGGGACATCATTACACCAATAGCACGTTAAAGTAAAATCCTGAAAGGTTGGGAATGGTGGAACGCTAACCACTAAGGGATCTATAGCAGAGTAAGCAGAAACAAACCGGGATGAAGTGACTTGAATTGCAAATGCATCTAATCAAGTTTCGTGAATGATTAGAGAGATATCAACAGTTGATCAGCTTCGTATTCTAAACACGAAGCAGTATGATTTCGCTTACTGGATATGGTGCTAGACTGTTGCAGTTATTTTCAAGACGACTGTCGTCACTAAACTGGATGAGATCGGAACCCAGGGCAGCCGATTAAACGGCGCTAGGTTGTCGGGAACTGGTATGAAATTACGACAGCAATAATGACAGTAAGATTGCAGCTCAGTAAAGATGGAAAGCCGTTAAACACGGAGTTACCTATACAGGATATAATTAACGTCCAATTGCAATCTCACGTATCAGGCATAGGAAGAAGACCGATAATAATGAAAGCGACGAGGAAGTGTTCTAAAGAGAACCAAACAATCAGATGGCCATGGAGACGTAGTTCGAATATAGCAAACTCACTGAATGCAACCACTTTGTTTTCCTTTTCATCCCCGCTAGAATGCAAATCCTCTTCAAGCGGTGGCGAACTACACTTGCTCTCGGGGAGTTCTTGAAGGGAATGAGAACTCTGGACTCCGGACAAATGAGCGAAGCTGTTAAGCGCATCCACCATGGGAGGATTGAACAGCTTGTGCTGTGGGCGGATGCAAGCGGTACAGGCCGAGCTCACGCGTTTGGTCAGACGGCGATAAAGTCGATAGTGTGGTCGATAATCGCGATGAGACATTTTGACATAAGCGTTAGGTGTGCAAAGATTCTGAATGGGAGGAAGATGACCAAAAAATATTCTCAATCAATAAGTACCTTGAGAATGAAAACAATTCACGTTGATGTGAATCAAAGTGTGAATGTGAGTTGAGATAAAAATGAATAGAGCTAACCAAGTAGAGGTAAATCCATACTTTGGGTTTACATGTACGCATTGAAAAAACATGGTTTACACAATCAATGAAAAAGAGATAAAATACTGGAACCGAAGGACAGTACAGCAAAATCATCTGCAATCGGTAAAAAGAAGCAATCGAGGCCTTACTGCTTGCTTGTTGTTGATAATCTTGTTCCTTATTGCATTGAAAAGGAACTGGTAGCTTAGCAAAACGGAAAGCCTGTGGAAATATTTTCTGCTTTCAGAATTGTAATTATTTGACTTAACCTTTAAAAGGATGTTTTGTCCATGGTCACCGCACTTGATGGTAGAAATACTGCGTCGGGTGACCACAGAAAGTGGCAGTAGGTCGGTGATGAGAAACATGTCAAGTATCTGGTCTTCACCATTCCCAAAAACATCACTTAGGCTCATCAGCTCAATTCTATACTTACTAGAATTCAGACTTTATTTGTACGCTGTTCGTCTTAGTTTTCTTGGCGACAAGTCTTTTGTATTACCTCATATTTCGTACTAATTACCCGCTATGTTCCAGGCACTTTTTTCAAGACTTTGTGTTGTTCAAACGTTGTATCAGGGTCGCCTTATACAAGCTCTGTTTCTCATGACATACTCGAAATAATCATGAAAGAGCATTCTCGCCATTGCGATCAACATATGAATATTAACCTTAATGATAATTCTCACTCGCTGCATGGCGATCCCCTAAAAGTCAAGTTTCCTCAAAGACTTGCTCAAAATACGTCATACTACCCTCCAGAACGTCCTCGTATCAGAGGTCCGTTATCCTATTTACACCAAGATACCTTTGTCAAAAGAAACAGTTTATTGAACAAACACGAGCGTTGATATCATATGCGAACATTTTACGTGTAATTTGGACAGAAATTGTTGTGTTGTTTAGACATTAGTGTAAAGCTGAAATTTTGAACGTTTTCGAATAAAACTAGGTCCTTCTTTTTCACCGCGGTAGCTAAAGTGGACGTAAAATGGATGTAGCATCCGAGGGCATCACATCGTTTCAATTTACACCACAGGGAACCCATTGAAGTTGCTACCAAATCTGACCGGTTCGAATTATAAACATCGGGCAGAAAAATAGTTCTAGGGCTAATTATTTTACAAAGAATTGTTCGGTGGAAGCGTACGTGTTTGATCTAACACGCTGTCGTGTTGCTCCGTTAGCGATGGGTGGTGCATGCATGTTCCCCGAATTATTCTATTGCCGATCATGTCGTTCTCCTTAACCATGGAAATACATATTGTGGACTCGACCACTGCCAGCTACCCTCGCAAATCGCGGTGAGCACGCGATTTTAATCCCCATTAAAATTTTGCTGCAACAGGACGGTCGTGAATACTTCGATGATCTAGGCCGGTAAGAGCTGGCCAAACGAAACGAAAGATAAGCTAAACTGGTGCCGTGGTCTGCCAGACATTATTGACAATCGATGACAACGTTATGGAGGACACCAAGTGCAGACGTCTGGTCAAGAATGTCTCCTCTGTCTGTGCAGTACCGCGTCTTGTTCTCGACGCCTTTGTGAGAATGAAAAAGTCAGGTGGTCAATCCACAAATAGATTCACTGGGATGAAACTTAATTCGTGGTTGCCCGGCTCTGTATGCCAGAACCTATTGCGAGACGTCTGAGAATCGGGATCAGTTGGCGCCAGTTTACAGTGAAAAAACAAAAGGAATTGCATCTAATTAAACTGCTATCGGCTACCAAAATCATCGTAATCAGAGCCAGACAAAGCGTAAAGAAGAAAGCGGACAAGCGTAATATGCAAATGCGTGTAACAGGCACAATGTCGTTGTAGTTTCATATTGCATTAGATGTTTTCCAGTATTTATCAAATACGATATAACAACACTTATGGTACATTGTCGCCATCAAATTCGGTTTGCTACCACATCAACTTTACCTCAGACGAGTTACGAGTCTATGCTTGGGCAACCTGACTGTATCTCAGCCTACGTACACTCACTGACTCTGCGGCACTTTGCCTGGATTAGGCTTGTGCTCTCATGCCATGACAGACGATTTACTTGGCACGTTGCATGACTTGATGAGAATCACATTTCCGTTGATTAAGGTACGCTAAAATCCATCGCGAAGCGCCTCATAATTTCGAGTTCTACACATGGACTGTTGTGTTGTCAGAAAATAGAAATGTGACCAAAACACTAAAAAATCACTGAATAAACAAGTTAAGGCATAACGCATGAGATATACAGGATAATGCATGAGAAGCCAATACATGAATAACGAGATTGGACTGTGGACAGCTGCACAACTGGTTGCTAAGGGATGTGTGCAACCGTAGATTTAAATTGCGTGTGCACGGCACGGGTTTGGTGGGAACTAAAATCTTGAAAATAAAGTTAGAAGGCAACCTGGGTAAAAGCAAATAGCGGGTCGCGTTACTGCATTCACTATGTTGCACCGAATAGTTAACAGTGAGTACGTAAATTACAAGACTTACAGGATAATTCTGATAGAAAGCCGAGTATCCACCTTTCATAACGTAGATCTCAGGGAAATACAGGAACGGATAACGTTGGTAGTTCGAAATTCGGTCGATGCTTCGTAGAAAAGCGGCCCTGGAAAGAACCACAGCAGTGAAGATAGAAAAAACCACAACACGGTTTAGATACTAGCAAGCATTCACCAAATCAACTACCAAGACGAAATTGGAATCCTCTACAGAGTCAACAAAGAGCTGTATAAGACGCCTCAAACGACGTGCGAGTGAGTTTATTGACTAATGGTCCTCAATCTACCAGGTTTCACCAGTTGGTGAAAATGCTACGCAAATAACAGGAAATGCTATTTATTAGAGGATATCGATGAACGGGCGTGATATTGAACTGTGGTTCTTGCACATCTGAAAACGGACATTTCAAAAAGCTTGCCCATGGACTTTGCCGTGCTGCGGTCGTCGCAGAATTTCGTCGAAATGACCGATGAACATCTTGCTGAGCACACCAAGCATACTTTTAAAGCGGCTCTTGCAGTTACACCACAAACTTCCACTGCATGTTTGCGTGCTTCACTGAGAGGATCAACAATGTTGATAGTGTGGTTGACACTGCATTGTTGACGTGAAGAATTTCCATGCACGAAGTCGCTCGTAGAATTTGAAGTGTAGCAATGTTGGACCATATTCAGTAGCTTCAGGACGAACTGTTGAATGGTCAGCCTTTAGTTACAAGCTCTCATCGACCTATCAAAGCGTTACCTAGTCTGCTGGGGAAAAACGATTATGGTTAGCCGATTGGCGGGAATGCACTATCATACTAGTCCCTAAACAGTCGTACTTGGTTTGATCATTTGATCCGATTCTGCACTGAGAAGAACACAATACCAGACTGTTTTTAAGTTGTCTTTCCGCACTCCACACATTCTCAGATGACTTCACATTAGAGCCAGTGGTTTCATAAGAGGCACCTAATTCACGCATGCAAGACATTCGGCTTCCGTTCGCTAAGCAACGATAAGTGTTATCCAAAAAACGGTATACCTGACTTCAGTTGGATATAGAATCAGTTTTCGCACAGGATGAATGAAGTTAGACGAACATACACGAGTAATTTAGTTGTTGTCTTCGATAAGGATCTGCTGGAAGTTATATTATGACAATCGGTTGGCATCTACTGGCGGGTTGCAACCACTAGACTTACATATGTAACGACAAAATTATGAACGTATGTTAATAGTTCAAACAAAAACACATTCGGTTAGAAACTTTACATGCCCTACTAGGTGGCTTCACTTGAATGCTATGCCAAATAGAAGTCAATCACAAGAAAATAACCATAAAAAGATTATTGCTGGGCAACAAATCATTTTTATGATACCTGGATATAAACCTTTGTAAGCGTTTTAAAAAGAAACGACACAAGCTCACAACTGATTGGCACTGCGCTGTTCACACTGTCTGCTATGAGCTGCTCACAAGCAGCCTACTCGTGTAATGGACTCTAAACGAAAAGAAAACCGAAATGATATGTAACAACAAACGTGCACCGGAAAATTTTGACGTCCTTATAGTGCCAACTAATTAATTGTACATGAATGAGCAAATGAGCAATAAATGCAAAATCGTAAATGTCCATATGGTAACGGGGAAAGAACTTACAAATCCGGGGCTCGTTGAGAAGAGAACTCGCAATGAAAAATCACAACGAAAGCCGGTTCGTTCGACAGTGAGCTGGCCGAGCTGCCACCAAGACTGAGGCTGCTCAGGTCATTGTCACTAGCATTGCCACTTGGAACACGTTGCCTCTCCCCGACAGACTCGTTTTCATCGGAACGAGAATTACGTGAATTGTTAGCAGCTGCGAGTTCAAGTTGAGACGCCTCGGAAGTGAACTGGTGTTTGTCTTCATCGTATTCTTCATCTTCGTCCTCATCCGAAACAGGTTCACATGGAGCTGACAATGGTTCTTTCAATGGCATCGCAAGCCTTCGAGTGAGATGTTCGCCCAGCAGCTTCGGTGGACCTGAAATTCCGGGAGGTCGTTGGGCTGGGACACGATTGAAGATTTCTTGCACCAAATCACTGTGTGTGAATATATTATGAGCCCCTTGAATATGACCACCATCGTATTCGTAAGGGAAGCGACAGTCGATAATCAGGTAGTTGATGTTTCGCCGCTCAGTTGGATTACTAATCAGTTCAGCCACCGTGTCGATAGAAACACAATGCAACCCGGAATCCATGCGATGTACCACTGGTAGAGCACGCGGTCTCCGACCGTCACATCGGAAATGTGGGTTGTCCAGGACACTTATGCAGCGACTCAGCTGAAATAATAACACATCAATCGTCGTCACTAATGAATAGACTGAGATTTGAATACTCAAGTAACTTCAATTGATGCCATTCGAATCAACGAATACCCTGGTGGTATGGTATCAAAAATAAACACAAAGCAGAAACAAGTCTTTTGAAATCCAGAACATGGGCTGACGTAATTTAGTTCAAAACGACGGGAGTAGGTGATACAAAGAGATCATGACTGATCCCGAGAGACAGGTGTGATGAATTTTTAGTCGCGATGCTATGGTTAATCAATAAAAAAAGAAATGTTTCACAACTTTAGCTACACTAGGATCATCTAAGATAGCAATACATGTAATAATGTACGTGTAATGATGTAGCGACGCTAATGGATAATCGTATGCGAGAAATAACGCTGTAATATAAATTTTAACACCTCAGATATTCAACATAGAGCTGTTGAAACTCTATCAAATCCATACTAATTAAGGCGTAAAAACATTTCTAATACAAATCATTGAGTGTCGCTTTTTGAAATTTAAAGATACGAAACTGCGTCAAAATGCTCGCCAGCGGTGGGCTAACACTACGCTAATGTTACAGGTTGATGATGACCATATATCTATTTCATGATTTGCCCAAACTGATTGCAATAAGATGTTCAAGGAAAACCCAGTGTTTGCATGACATTTGTGTTCCATTTCTTAAGCGGCGTTATTCCCATTAAGTACTTATGAGATCACAAGCCTGACTCTAAGCAGTCAGAGCTTGTGTACGGGCTACGATACTGTCAGGTTACCGGGGACTAGAAAGGAAAACATGCTGTGGGCCTCCATCGTGTTTCTACTTGCCGCTCCGTGCCGTTTGTAAATCAATTTATCCCGGTTCAACCAACGCAGTACAGAAGTTCTGCACCTTACAAATCCGTGTAGCGCTTTATCCAGTTTAATAAGTTTGGATTTTGTTGCATTGGCAAAGCTTAAAGATAACCCAGTTCTCTATCTCCTTCACTTCAGCATCGTCAAAAAAATTCGACTAACAGATAGTAAAAGTAATCGAATAGTTGCGAACAACCTGTAAAACAAATGAGATGGAAAAAATAAATGGAATAAATTTTGTTTGAGCAGGAGCATATACCGCCGCAATTCAACGATTGCTACTGCTAATGAGAAGGTAATGAAGAAGATACTGTGATTCTTTTTAGTACAAGCAATACCTGTAAGTTGTAAGGTTAAAGTAAACCCCAAACAAAGTTTTCAAGACTTTTAATAACGTCGGATTCAGAATTATACTCATCCACACAATTTTCTTAGATAAATAACATTGCATCTATTTGCAGATTTAATAAAAAATTGTCCACATGTTCCATGTATATACTTTTCTTTTGCATAGCTGGCGCACGCGTAAATTACCTGGCTTCGTCTATGCCTCGAATCATTTGTAAGGCTTTGTCGAAAGGTTTCTCGGCAATTCAGAAAACGTGCCGCCCACAGCGCCATCAAATGTTAATTTGAGTGCTGCTCCCTAGCCTATACACGCTCAAGTGCAACATACAAGGGACCAGGGAGTGGATAGAAAGAGAGCGCTATGTCAACTAACAGCCTGCGGGACTTCTACCTACGTAGAATTTCCCGCAATGTAGAGTTTTCCTTCCTTCAGATGGATTACCACCGCCGGCGGGCTTCGATAGACTAAAACAAGTTAGTCACCAGTAAACGGTATTTGCCTCTTCTCGCGTCACTAAAAGCAATTCCTTCCGGCTGGTGGATTTCACTCGTCCACGTGCAAAATTGATTGGCCAACAGTAGTGAGCTGCATGCTGAAACACGCAGGAGTCTCACTACCATTTCTATTTCTATTTCCTCCCTCATATCTGTCTAGGCCTGGGCAACCTGACAGTATCTCAGCCCACAAACAGTCTCTAACTGTGCGGCACTTTGCCTGGATCAGGCTTGTGATGTCATATCATATCACACTCGTCCACGACAGGAGCTGGACATGGACTTCAGAAGCTGTTTTCATCCACGTTAGCACTTAGTGTCAGATTACGCTTAATAATAAAGGTATGGCCAGAAAGTTACTTTGGTGCGGTTGCCTAGTCGTACAAAAATTATCAGAATAAACCAGACTCTATAAGAACTATAAGACACAGGTTACAAAACTAAAAACTAACCGATCCCGTGTTCGCCGTCACAACCGGTTTGCAGTGGTAAGGGACGCAGTGATTATCAGCGCAGATCCCATAAAATTTATAAGCCTATACCGAAATCTCGTTATCGAATTATAAGAATGGCTTGTTTAGAACCAGAAGAACTGTTTTACCAACAGAAAATCGTTTTGAACCAAATCATTACAAACTTTTGCCTGTAAAGTAGGTATTGTGATGATAGACCCGGAAGTGCACATGTTCATACCGAAATCAAGCAAGACGCCCAAAGCTCCAAAACAAGTGCACATACACAACGTCAAGTCGCGCATGACCAGGCAGACAATTAAAAAAGATAACGGCGATGATACTACAACATTCACCAATGGCAATAATTGAACAACAGTAGCACAGTGCAACTGCAGCTTAACTGCCCAAGTCTTACCCTTCATAAACTGACAGCATCCGTAACCATAAAACCTGGGACAGGCAGTAATGTACACCGACGAAAATCAATTATGATAGATCAAGCGTGCCGCATCAGAATGTGCGGCTAGTTGCTTGACTGATTTCATTCGTCAAAATAGCGTCATGACAGAGTGACATTCCTCTGTAGGTGGCACATTATCATTATTATTACAGGTCGACAACGCTGGTGTTGTGGTTCGAGCAATCGAATAAACGAGAAGCGATACGTGTTTAATAGCCCGCTTTTAGAATACCGTTACAAAACACAACTGATTTCTAGCTGTTTACAGTTAACAGGTGGAGATTAGGTTCGATGAGTCTTCAAGCAGTAGTAAAGTTAAATGCACGGATGTGCAATCATGCAGTACTTTGTGCTGTGCGGCTAACACCGTGATTGGCCAGAGGTAGTGAGCTGCATGCTGAAACAGGCTGGAGTCTCACTACCATCTCCTGTTCTTTTTTCTTCCTCATATCTGTCTAGGCCTGGGCAACCTGACAGTATCTTCGACCACGTGCTGTCTTTGTCTGTGCGGCACTGCCTGGATTAGGCTTGTGCATTCATATCATATCATATAAAGTTAAATGACGTTATATTTTGAATGGTTATGTTGAGTTCTTAAAAGTACTGGATAGCCC
This sequence comes from Atriophallophorus winterbourni, assembly GCA_013407085.1. Lineage (NCBI taxonomy): Eukaryota > Metazoa > Platyhelminthes > Trematoda > Plagiorchiida > Microphallidae > Atriophallophorus > Atriophallophorus winterbourni. The sequence continues at coordinate 36,984 of JACCGJ010014655.1, forward strand.
CAAGTTTCTACAAGCCAATGGATCAAATATTAGCTGATTCTACTATACGAGTATATCAAATCGCGCGGAAACGAAAACTTATGTAAAACGAAAAATTTCGGTATTAATAATAATCGTTTCAGATAATACACAGAGTACGTTTAAATGTACGACGTTGGACATGAGCATCAATACTTTCAGGTCGTCTATACGAAAAAAGGAACTGCAAAAACAGGCTTCATAACGTTCCCGTTTGTAACCCGCGAAAAAAATTTAATGATCCCAATGTCATCTGAGCCGGATTGAATTATGAATTGGAAGGTGGCAGAACCCATCATCCAGAAGATCAACTATTATATATGTATGGAATCACAGGTCTGGGTTTTAATAACATAACGCACAGTAATAGACCGCACGTGGGCTAAGTTACTGTCAGGTTGCCCCGGTCTACGAAGATGTAAGAAAAAGATCTGCTAATGTAAATTATGGGGATACTTCACGCCCCGGAGAAACATTTGAAAACGTTTGACTGGCATAACCACGAACCAAAGCCATCAATCATTTATTTCACAATTATCATCAACACAATTATCAGGGACAGTATTATACAGGATGCTATACTGCCATACAAATATTTAAAAAAATCATAAAAGGTAGGGAAGGGCCTGAATCTATCGAAGAGCAAGCACAAACCAACTGGGGTAAAATGCTTACAAATCGAATTGAACAGGCATTCAATCATGCTTCGTGAAAGAGTAGTGCGAACATTGATTAATATATCTTTATAAACGTTTATTTGCAAAACATTTTAGCTTGTCATGAAAATCTGGAATAATTTATATTAAAGGTTAGCTTTCTTAGTCTTATCATAATCTGATTAAATTCAGGGAGGTATGCAAAACAGTCATACCTTTTCTGAAATAGACTGCGCTGGGACCGAAGCGCAACGAGCAACCGGTCTAGGATCCGATGGCATTTCTGAGCAATATGGAGGGGATGGTTCGTTGCAATACCGTACAGCTGGACGGGCGGCCAACACAGGTGTCGAATGGTGACGTAAAATCTCAAATGGTATTTCTGGGCGGGCATCGAGGTTTTCATCATTTTTGGTCGTCTGGTTGCCACCTTCTACAGCTTCCAATGGCAGCGTAACATCAATATCAGCCTCTTCGGAATAATGATTCGATTTCGTCGGGGATTCGATACGCGGTCTTTTTGTCAGAGGCATTGTTGAACTATTCATAGAAACGTCAAGTGATCGCCGGACAAGCAGATTTTCAGGCGAAGCGAAAGTAGGAAAAAGTTCACCATGTGGCGGGCTGCCATCGGGAGATGAACCATTTTCACCCACTGGAGGCAGTGAGAAGCGCGTGAGGGATGCATGCAAATTCAGATTTGCGTTTGAAAGTATAGGGGGACATGAATTGCTATCAACCACGCGTGGAGAAAAAGAGCCAATTTTTCGGATACCCGAAATACGCGGCCAAGCTTGTTTCCTATGTCTCTTTATTAACCAACCACGATTACGACAAGATTGAGAGCGACGTAAGTGAGATGCTTCACCGCAACTGTTAGAATCGCTTTCAACTGTTTTGTGTTCGCTGAACCTCCGGTGAACGAACAATCCTGTATCGGTAAGGTCCGACTAAAAAGTTAGCGAACAACTGTACTTACGTGAAAGCTATCACATGTCGGGGGTGCTGACTGAGTGGTGCAACTGCAATATCCCGAAGATCCATTCGAAACTTCACAGTTCAGCAAAGTATCGCTATTTAAATGTTGTAGACTAGGATTGTGTTTCAGCCATTGATTGCAGTCAGGGGCCTCTTGATTAGCACTATTAAAAAATATAATTATTTAAAAAAGTAACCTTTCGTCCAGGTCAAAAGGGATTCCTTCGATGATACTGGCCACTATAAAAGCAAGGTCATAGTGATAGAAAGAAACTCACGTTTTGAAGTACCCATGTGGGATTGATCGGAATGTTCATCAACACTACTTTCAATAATAAGTTAATACAATGAATTTACCTGGTTTTCGAAAATATTTTGGATAGCTTACTAACTGGGGTATCACCAGAAGCACGAGCATCACTATCTCTCCCAAATTTAACCGGGTCGAAGGAAAACATGAATGAAAAGCCACCCTAACCCTAATCCACACGCGACGACGCAGAATTACAATGAAATGCCCGCCACCCAGGGTTCGAGGAAAGTATATCTGCCAATCAGAAACGTCAGCCAATCATGTGCAAACGCTCAGCTGATTCGCCGTGCGAAATCAGCTGATCAATGCCAACCGGCCCGTTGTCCGCGCTTGCAAACGCCCCGTCTAATTTTGCTGTGAAGAGGACGAAAATGCGTTCGATGGAAATGCAGGCAAATAAGGATGTTTGTTTTGTTTGTGGTTTCGGATTTAGAATCATGAAAATTCTTTACTTAACCATCAGCTGATAGTCTATGGAAAGAGTCGTATTTCCGCACTTACACGATACAAATTTCGCGTGCTTCCCGTTTTAGGCAAGTTTAAAACGGCAATTCCGACTGATATTAGCATAAAAGCTTTGTTACTCAATTTCTGGCTAAGAAATGTTCTTAAAAGAAATCGGAACTGTCCAAATTGAAATTGATTGAAATTTAGACAGGATTAACTCAACATAATCTTCCAGCTTTGTAGAAAAGATTGAAGTTCCATTTTGAGTTTAAAAATAGCTTATGAGCAGCTAAAGATGAAATAGCATTTCTGTAGATCAGTTTTAATAACTACGCTGGGTATACCTCACTAAGCAATATCTATCCATGTGCTTCTAAAGGCCCCTGCAATTATAATCCATTACCGGCTTCGTGCTGTTTCTCTCGCATGAAAACAGCAGGCTTTGGTTTAATCGGCATCTGAACAGTGGCAAATAGTGTTTGTACAACGAAACACGTACAAATGCTGTGTCACAAAGTGATTCACAAGACAAATGCCAATGGTTGTGTTGCTCACATCCATAGTTCCCGAATAAACACCATTCCACAGCACATTCGAACCATGGAACGAGTTCACATATGCCATTTAGCGATTTAAAACGAATGATTCTAGTTTCGATATTTATGGTAATTCTTGTGTGTAGATTGGCGAAAGAGCGGAATTATTTGTCACACAAGCGTCAAGTTGAATTTACGAGAGGGTCCACAAATTTACCCTGTGTGCATTCATGAATTCAATTCAATTCAACTTTAATGGTCTAAAACGCATATAGATTTACAGAAAACACAAAATAATATTTGAAATAAGAACAATGTAACAGATGAAAACCGGAATGGGTTGCTTACTGAACGGTTTAAGAATCAGGTAAAAAGCCAAAGAGTAGAATATGTTTTCGTTTTCATAGTAGAATGACAGATGTAGATTCATGAGTTCATTATGTTTAGTTTTGTTCGATGCATGGGTTAGGGGCTAAGAAGGCATCAAGATTTCTCTCAAACATGTTCTGATTTAGGGAGTTTACAACAAACTCAGGTAGATTGTTCCACGTAAAACAAAAATGTCGTATACCGTTGAGTTATGAGTAAGATAAAGTTAGAGTCAATTTGTGAGCCCTTTTTAATTCGAACCCTGTAGATTGAATTAACATCGCAAATAGTTATTTGTGGTAGTCAAAATATTGTAAGTCAAAATCTAATCCCCTCGGACGTGGAAAGCCGAATAAGTTTAGCCTCATGTTCGCGTATAGTAGGGTTTTCAGCTGGGTTTTGTAGCTCGCTGGTATGTTAATGGTAAAGTCGCAACATATTTTTTTAGCTATGGCGACCACGCTTGAACTGCATATTTCATCGTGATTCTTACATACATTTCTATTATTCGGGAATCGCCTGCTTTAAGAACCTCTTAAAAATTCTCTTCAGAAGTGACAATTTCTGTGAGGTTTTCTAATAAACAGTGTTGCAATGTCGGGACGTCCCTAGGGTGTTGCTTTTCCACAACCAAAATCTTTGTGTTCCGTGATCCATGAGAGACTGTGCGCACCTAGAAAATACTTGAACTCTACATAATTTATACGTACACAATTTGGCACATTTGGAACTTGAAGATTAAGCGATTTCAAGGGATCAAGCGTGGAGGTTGTCCAGATCCCTCAGTTCGTAATCTTTCGACTTATTGATCCGCGACCACACTTTTATGCTTTCCACGAACAGTACTATCTGACACTTGATGAGAACCGGTAAGTCGTTCTCATCGAGTGAGAAGAAGGAGCTGAAGCATGGCTCAAATGTAATCCGATAAACTCATCTACAGAAAGCAGACACAAACAACCTTCCTTACAGAACTGGGTATTTTAGTGGAACTTGGACTCAAGATGCATATCCTAGTCTTTCTTTTATTCTTGTGGACAACAATACGGTTACGACGTACGCTCCGAAACTTAGCGGCCAATTTTTATACTTAATGCTTAGGACTTTATGCCTTCAGCAAATACTTGGCTTTTTGAATTTTAGGAAAATACGTTCAACTAACGAATAGATAGAAAGTATTTTTACCGACGATTTTTACTAGCACGATGACGAAACGTATGCCAGCTCGGTAAACTCCAACCACTTAACAAAAAATTGGTTGCCTGTAAATGTGGTTCGCAAAATTACGCAAATAGTATCTTGGTTTCGGCAAATTATCGTGATACAGAATTGCTTTGATATTCATTGGAGAGGCTGTTACTTTCGTTTGCTTAATTATATGTTTACATCAATGTATTGTGGTGCTCACATCCCCATCCCCTACACACCACTACCGGTTTCTGTCTGTTTGCCGTCATTAGGTGGAGACAGTAAGATCAGGTTCAGTGAGCCTTGAAACATAGAAAAAGTAAATTTAATTTTCCATTTACTTCGTTCCTGGATTCCACATGCTGATTCGCATAACAGCTGCAAACAAAGCTAGTTCTCAAATCTGTTAATTGATCACAAAGCTCGATGTTTGATTTCACTAAATATCGTCTGTTAATATCTTGAGCCCGAAGCATAATCGCATAACTTTCTTGTCAATAACTCAGCCTAGCTTATGTGTTCTGTATAGTTCTGCATATCAACAGAAATAGAAGAACAAGTAATAAATCATTCTGAATTACAATCGTGCATCCTTTAATTTATATTGGGAAAACTTGTGATGGTCTTCGAAGGATAATCCGCGACTTTTATCTTGTCGAGCTAACGAGAGACCTATACCCACCAGATCGATGTTGTTCAGGCACCTAGATTCATTATAAAAGCAATTGCGTACCAGTGATATCAGTTTGATGTTTAGAAGCAGCGCATGATCCAATGGTCCAAGATATGTTACATAACCTTGAAAACGGCTGAACAGTGGTCACCGTCCTCTGTCCTAAATCTCGCCATTTAAGCCCCAATTACTACCATTTTCCGATCGAATGTTACTTTCTCAAATTTAAATTCGTCAATGTTTTTCCAACTGACGGTTTGATGAGCCTAGTGTGAGCAGATAGTTTTGAACAGACCACCATTTATCCCAGTCGCTTCAGCACTATTAGTAATATTGAATTCATCATGCATCCGGTGTCACACGAATGTCAGTTTAAAAAAACCGAGTTTAAAACATATTTTAATGAGCGAAAACCCCCCGTTCGCAAGTATTTCCATCATGGACACTCCACGACGGTTTCGTGTAGTGTACACTCAGGAGCTGCATACCGTTTATTTCGAGTTATTGGCTATCTAAGTTTTTATGGAATATAATTGGTAACCTTAACTTTCAGAAAACGACTAAGTTAACACGCATTCAAAATAGATCGTAATAAGAATCATAACCAAGTATATGGAATGCCTTATCCTTAGAATGTAGAAAAGTGTGTAGGGTGTTGGACCATAAGCCTAAGGGCCACAGATGCAACTTATATCAGGATTCCAGATGTGCGAGGCTCTTCTAAACTGCTATCCGATTGGTAGCCATACCGTAGAGAATGGTTCAATGGTGCCCTTACATAAGGCTTACACTTTGATTGCTGTCCGTAATATACTAGTTCGGAAAGACTATTTCACTTATTGGTGTTCAGACAATCATGATGGATTGCTTGAAAGTGATGCTACTAAATTAGCAAGCAGTGCATGCGTCATGTTTACTAATGTTTTCAAAGTCAAATGATTATTATCCTTTTTCAAATAAGTGCCGAGTTCTTGATGATCTTGTCTAACCGAGACCTCATTTTTGCTAAGTGCCAGCCGAAAGACCTTTCGACCGTGTGATATAAAATTAGGTGACTGCAAAGCTAAATGGTTCCTGTTTCAGAAAATACTGGAACTAATGATTGTCAATAAACGGGACTTTGGCCGTTCGCGAATAAGGCTCTTATTTGATTGATCACTACTCAACTTATTAGACATTTTGTGTGCATTGTCTAGACACAACGAGTCCTTCAGGATTAGTCTTTAGAAAGTGGTCTTCGCTGTAAGGATTGAAAAGTTGGTATACGTGAGGTGGAAACTGCTTCTCTCCTAAATTCATTTGAGCTTATCAGCTTCAATAATACGTGTGGAATAATGGTAAGCGTATTGCGCTTGTATGCAAACAAGTGAGCGTTTTTGTTCATGATCATCGGTTTAACTTTATATACATGTATGTGGGCACGTGATTTAACAGATTGGTCGTGCCAACCTTATCCAAAAGATGAGCTTTTCACTGCAATGAATAACAGCGTTCTCACATAACGCCAATCCACCTACACTTTTAATGTCACTTCCTGTTGCTACAAAAGTTGAAACAGATTGGTATTTACGAGCAGCTACCTCAATGGGCGCAAGGCAACCGTTCGAGTTAACGGGGTACAATCACGAGCCATTAATACCTCCAGTGGTGTACCGCAAGGTTCCGTTCTTGGTACAGTGCTTTCCTTAGTTTACATAAATGATTTACCTGAGACGCTCTCATGCAGGGTAGTTCTTTTTGCGGATGATGTTAAACTTTGGATGCGAATAAAATCAACTGCAGACTGCGTAAAACTGCAAAGTGATTTAGATGCACTACACGAATGGTCAGTTAGAAATAAACTGCCGTTCAATTTTCAAAAATGCAAGTTACTGCAAATCGGTAAGCCCTTTCAGTACGAATATCACTTTGGGCAGACGATTTTGAGCTGGACCGAATCGGAGAAGGATCTTGGAGTCTGGATATGTGGCAGCCTAAAGAACAGCATGCATTGTGAGGTCATTTACAAGCGTGCTTCAAAGCTTCTAGGTATGCTTCGACGGATCTTCAGAACCTTTACGCCTGTAACGTTGCCAAGCATCATGAAGACCTACTTAATTCCCACAATGGAACATGCATCGCAAGCATGGACTCCGTGGATGAAAAAAGATATATTCTTGCTTGACAGGATATATCATCGTGCAACTAAACTCGTGCGTGGTTTTCGAGACCTTACATACGAGGAAAGGTTGAAAAAGCTAAAGCTCCCACCCCCTTCAACGTAGACTTCGAAGTGACGTTATCATTACTTACAAAATATTGAATACTCCAGATCATCCACTCAAACATTTGTTCAAATACCGTGAGTCAGGAATTACACGTAGCCACTCAGCGGCACTACAAATTCCCCATTCCCGTACTAATGTCGCCGATATTTCTATTCGGTACGTGTGTTTCCTGTGGAATGCCCCCCCGCAAAATCCTCTTATTTGGACATAACGATTTGAGATGCCTGTGTATTGACTCAGGGTAAGCATTTACTTGACTCCAGTGACATCGTATAATTGTTTTTTTATACCTCTTATTGAACGCATACTTACTATGATATGGTAATTGTGAAGCTATGTGCTTTTTGTGACCATAAATTCTTGAATCTTGAATCTTGAAACAGCGCATCGTGTTGATCTGAAATGACCTTTACCTGTTTGTTAATTAGCTCTCATTGCATCACCGACCGAAGAAACCACGCAACCCCCACACCTTTGATGGTTGTGAGATATGAGACTACAAGACAGTTAGTAAGTGTTGCAGGTGGACTGCATTCGACCAAGCTGCTTTACACGTTTTGTTCAAGTAACGTGTCGCGACGACATTAAGGGCGATAATAATTGATTTGTTGGTTAAACGATATCCTGATGAACGTATATGCGTGAAGAAGGCAATCGATAGAAAGAAAGAAATCTATTTCACAAAATGATGTATGTACACATTAAATGCAAAATTACTTAGCATCCACTTATTATCAAATGGTGCTCCGTTGTGTTCGATAAAAACAATCGAGAAGAGCTATTCGGTCTCTCACATCTGCTTGATCTGCGAGTGCATAAATCGTGTCGGGGTCATAGTTCAATGGAATGTCGGATATGGATTGTTGACACACCTGTTTCACCAAACCAGCCGGCCCAATAACTTCAAACACGATCGTGGTACCTGTGGAAAGGACACAACAGTGAAAAAATATTGCCAGTACATACAATTCGTGTTTGCTCACTAACCTATTTTATACATAACACGACCAGTTTCATTCTATTTGCATTAGCCACTTAAGGACCATGTTCCACATGTCTGAAAACAGTGGCTTGTCAATCTTATGTAATGATGGTTTCAAAGTTCAGTTTCGTAGATTGTTTTTGTGCTTTACCATGAGTACTGTCCTGTTGTTTGTGCACATAGGCAGTAGTCAGTATATTTTCCCCTTTGAATTTACCCTGTCCTTATACCAGGGTATTTCTTGGTATAACTTGAATAATACACTTGGTCTTCTGATAGTCGGTGCGGTCTGAACACAACACTGTGTCATGTAGTCGTTAAAACTATACTAACGCCTACGCTGTTTTGGCTCAAAATTCGCATTTCTGTGCAATTTGACCTAAACATACGATGCCAGGAAAGACAGTCTCACGTGCTGATTTACCCTACCATGAGAAATAGTACATGGATTGAACAAAGGTCAAGGTCATTCTACGGAACTTTAGGCCAGTCGGCCGTCAAAATGTAACTTAAAATACACGTGCATAAAGACATGATAAAGACTTAAAGGGTACAACTTTACGAAAATGTCAAAAAATAGAGGTGGTGGGCGGACTGCTACGTAGTTCTGTTCCCTATCCTGACTATCACCCTTGGTCAGAATAGAAACGTTAACCAAAAACTGCTCTAACTGATTGCACTCAATTGTTTTCCATAGCAGAATTTAGCAAAATGTCATAGAAACGTAGAGAAGCTTATGACCCGTTATTCAATACCTGTATGTCTAACGCCCACAAGGTGGGGTGTTACACAAATAAAAATCGAAAAGAAGACGCTAATAAAATCTATTTGATCTAGAAATTAAGCTACCCTTCTCACTGACTGTTGCGTACGAACGGACAAGTTTCAAACTTCTTCGCTTCTCTCATCAACACAGTATCTCAATGATTCGTTAACATTCTTTACTGAAGCTACCCCATTTCACACCACACACGAACGGTTTACACTCGTTTGATTTTAATCCACGAAGTAGTTGACTAGTCACGTTGGTTGTTCCAAAATCATGCCACACATTCATCTCAAATGGTGATATTAAACCCAGGGAGCACTCGCTTTCAAACTGAAAAGAACACTCCTTGTTGGAAGAGCTTATCGTATTACACGCTTGCTTGTCACACACACACACACTTCATAATTGTTCCATGGTGCATGACTGTGTTGAGTGAAATGCATGTGACCCTGAACGGAATTCGCTCTTTCAGCAGATTAATCATTGACAAGCGAGATGGTGTTCGTTCAACCGGATCGAACATCGCAGACCCGCCTTGCAGTAAACACCCAATGTGGTGATGGACGATGCACACAAAACGTACCGGGTAAAGTTGTGGCGTGTGAACAACCGAACAACATTAGTAACCATCTCGTTCATTCAAGTGAATCTTCTAGTTCAGGGAACATGTACAATAGGCGTGACAGCTTTCATCTCCTTTTTACACGAGGACGGAGGTGACATCCAGGTCAGAATACGTTCACACCCTTCGATCTACGCAAAGTAGCATGAACTGGTGTTAACTATTGATTTCATCATACCAAGGTTGATTCAATTACTTAGATTCCGTTTCCTGGACGAGTTAAACCACAATGCATTGTTTTCCTTGCATCCCCAGCACGTATACTTCACAAACGGTTTAGGACTGTTTGCCGTCATCAAAGGGAGACTGTAAACATTCGATTCAGCGAACCTTGAATCAGACCACTAGTTTGAACGTTTTACCCCGCGAACACTCACTCAATGACTGGATTAGTTCCGTTTGATCTAATCAAATGACTGTGCGGAAATAAACCGACTTGAGTTATTAAATAACAATTAGGACAGTGATTCTGTCGAGGTATCGGCTTAGTAATTTTCAAAGTAAATGCCAGTACAATGCCATATAGTATTGGCAACATTGTGATTCAAACTTTGATTAAGTGTGATCCGTGAGAGAAAAATAGAATTTTTCGTTATCTAGATGTAACGAACGTTGCGTAGGATGACCATACAAGCACGGATGTCATTGGGGTTGGTCGCAATGGTCGCCACGACTGGTGCTCATTATCGATGCTCAAAGTTTTGTACGAAGAAGTGTGTGGTCGTTTTGGCCACTTAGAATTGAAAATCCGTCGCAAAATGATACCGGTTATCACTGCTGTCAAACACGTGTCTTATCCATCAAGCGGAAAATGACCACACCGAAATGAAAGAAAGCATCAAGTTGTTTTTTAATGAGACTGATAGCTGATTCCGCGATTACAGAGCCACCAATAATAGCGAAACGACTTATCTAAACTTCACGTAGCTGGAACTTTGTGGGTTTGTGCATCTTTTCTATCAATACCATCAAATTGCCACACGTAGTCGTGTGCGAATACATAGAAACCAAACCAGTGCAGCTTGTTTAAACCCGTTTTGGAGACGTTGCATTTATCAAATTAAATCGATGGAGTGGGGTGTGTGAAGGTCACGTTTGTATCAAAATAACGAGGCCAATGATGCTTGGCCACGCCAGATTGTGCGTTTGTGTTGATGAGATTTTCATTCAATCCAGACAACGGTTTTTCCGTGTGCGTGTTGGTTGGCATGTTTGCCAAGAGATTACAGATGTTTTGGTCACTGAGACCCTTCAGGTTCTGTGGTACACACACGAGGCGTTTAGTTGACTGGTCAATGTGTGCTGTATGCTGCTGTTGCTGTAATCGTTTGCGCATGCAACGTCTAAACGGTTCAAGCGTGAATTACTGATGTGGTTTACAGAGCAACATAAAAACCTGTTCGCGGAGGAACGCCCACACTCAGCGAATTAGGATGTGCGTGTCTAGCTTATATGAAGATTTAATCGATATGATTGTCAGTGTGCGTGCTATTACACACTTGTTTCGTATACATTGTTACACCAAGTGAAATAATTTGAGATCTCAATTGAATCCAAATATAAACGAACCTCTTTTCACCGATGTATTCCTTCTATTCGTGATAGCTCCGCAAATATTCAACGGTTGTATGCGGTCCAACCCCATAAATCGTTATTCATTTGGCATTACAAATTGTGTTTGTTCTCGATGACAATCGACAATAGTTGGACGATGTCCGACCAATGTGAATATTCTTCATTCACATTTACGAAACGGAGTATGGTAGATAATACTATCTCGGTGATTTGCCTAGTACGAATCGCGCTTCAGTTTGCGCAACGAGACAGACGACAGTGTGGGCCGAGTGTAATTGTTCCATATTTCGAATATTTTGAAATTCATTTGAAACTAGTTGTACTCGTACTGCGGCTTTCCGTGTGAAACCAGCCGAGACTATCTCAGATGGTAATTGGTTGCATGTAGATGAATGCTACACACCTGCAAGAATCCACGAAAAGTTTCGGCTAGCCAAGCGATTTCGTGGCTGCTACCTTATTCTACTGATTGATTTTTTGAGTAATCGCAACAAACCTAGTGGCGTATTGCTTTTTAGGGGATATGCAGCGTTTTCTGCCCTTAGGCGAGTTATATTTCACAAAGACAGCCAAGCGTTGTTCGTGTTTGGCTTACAACACCTTCCTATATATCCGAGCCGCACAATGTGAGCACACGTTGGGGTCCGTTCGACTGGAAAATAACAAGTCACGATCTTATCACTGGATATTCACGAACATATTCCGCCATCTGCTTATCGCTTGTTTGCGTGACGCCACTCGGCACCCCTCCCCTCGGTTTACGTCTCAAAATGTTTACGACAGCTGTTTCCAACCCTGGCTAGGGCTTGAACACAAGGGACCATCTATAAACATGCATGTACGTGGATAGAGGCCGAGCTACCGCTTTGTAAACAAAGCTTGTGGTCGGTTTCATAGCTGAAATCAATAACTGAAAAGGGGTGACTTAATATATCGTGGGATTGGGGGTAGAAGTTTGAAAAGGTCCGCTTCAAAGTTTCAAAAACAGATATTAGTACTACGAAAGCAACTCATGTCGCTACCAGATGACAGCTTCATAGGAACGTCAGTTTCCAAATTTTCGCACATTCCACACCAGTTTTGTAGCAGCGTTCGTCAGTTTGGCTAATGCAAATAAACAACTGTCTATTCTGTGTGCTGTATAAACCAAGCATTGTTCACATTCCGCGCTAATGTTGGTCCGTTGATTTGTTTACCCGAAAGGAGTGTGGGAAAACAAACGCGATGTTGTGAAGGTCATCGAGCTATTATCATAAGCCGGGGAGTTGAAAGGTTTTCTATTCGCAACGCAGCGGATATTTATGCTGGTTCACAACAACAACTACAGGAGGATAGTGGGTGTGAAGTGGTCCATGATTCAATTCCACAGGAAGTGAATTTATTGACTGCATGTTGACCGTTAGTGCACAGCGCTTCGCACACGTAAGGCAAACTGAATTGTGCTTGATTGAAGGTTTAGATGAGTGGCAATACACTATCCAATGATACTCAGTATACAATGGCTACTAACGAAAGAAATACGTATTTCTGTGGTTTTCATTACTCGATACTGCTGCTCGCATTAAACAGGCCGTACCACTTTCAACCACGACTACCTGATTATTCATTTCTGCGCCCTCTTCCTTGTAATGCTGATAAAAACGAAATTTTTTGAACTTGATTTTTAAGAGGAAGCAGGAACAAAAAGCGTTATTCGAAATGAAGAGAAGTTCATAGATGAACCTAGAAACATAGCGCCGATGATGCATCGTATAGTTGCCAAATAGGCTTTGTATTTAGATAGCCTATTTTAATCAAACGGTCGTCATTTATACTGTTAAATATAGGATTTTTAACCGCAAATAAGCAACATTATAACTGAAATCGTTGGCGTAGAAATACTTCGCATGCTATCCAACTAGGCACTGGTTTCTACCTGCACATGTGAATTCACATTACTTGACGTTCGGAATGCGGCGTGAGTGGAGTCGTTTTAGATGCCCGATAAGCAATTTATCATCCCCAACCAACTTGCTCGTACAGCTGTTTGCGTAAATGTCGAGTCGAATCACCAGGAATCAAATACGCCTTTTTAGATGCACCTTGAACTAAGCATCTGGCCTTGGAATGACGAACACAGAATCTCGTTTTGCTCACAATGAACGACTGCACGAATCATGAACCTGAATTGCGATTATCGAACGATACAAACTAAGTTCCATCTAACCCGTTTCCGGTGCGCACTTCGCGGTGCACTTACACGTCACCATCTGTTTCCACCCGTTTAGCGTCATCGGGTATAGCGAATGAGATCAAGCTCAGTAAACCATAAAAGAGTGAACAAACATAACAACAATTTGAAGCCACCGTTAAGCTAAAGTAACACGAGCGAGGTGACCAGGATGATCTAATCCTAACATACCAAATAATCCATACCGTGTCCCACCCACACAGACACCTCTTGAATATTGGTTCCAATCTTCCAATCCACAGTCACAATTTGACCCTTCAAATCCCACATTCCGGATTAAACTGTCGCCGCAACTTTTATGCAGTCCGTGCGTGCCTTTTGTGGAAAAGCTTACCGCCAGAAATTGTTTCCTCATCAAACGAAATAATCTTCAGTCTTTTATGTTGAATAATCCTGTGTTGGCCTCATTTTATTGAAACCCCTTAGTGATTCCCTCTTACACCACATCCTTGGAAAAAACTTATTGCTCAAACGTATATTTCCGGTCATGATTTCCTCCCTCCATGTCACGATAGGAATAAATTTTGCTCCTCCTTCGAAGCACATAGACGCAAACATTAACGATTTGCTTCACTTTCATACATGTATCATATGGTAGTGTAGCGCTTTTTTCATCATAAATCTTGAATATTGACTTATGCGAGCCATGTATCTACATCAACCGATCAAATCAATAAATTTGATCGGTTTAGGAGTGTGACAGCCTTAGATAGGGTCGGTTGACTGTGTGCGTCACTTTATCGGTCATCCAAGGGTGGGGTGTTCAAACCCATTTGGTAGTGACCGCAAATTTTTAAAATGTTTTGATTTGAACTAGCTCACACCAGATTGTTAACGCTCGAAGTGGTTAGACCCTCGCAAATTACACGCACGTTTAACCGATCAAGATAAGACGGAAACGTGCCGTTCCGGCCTTATCGTCAAGTCCTCCCTTGGATCAAACTGCCAGCTGGATCTGTTCGACACGTGTTAACATATTGATTATCCACCCTCGATCGGCACCCCACAGACAGCGCCCGGGGTTAGTCTAGCCAAGATGATCGCTAACGCAGAAGTATTACCGCGTCGAATACAAATAGCAGGAAACAAGCCTAATTCGTTCACAGGAAACCACATTTTGACAGCCCGACATGCTGAACTCATGGCACAAAACCAAAGACAAATAATTGATGTGCGCGAAATATACCCGATCGCGTGACCTTTGTGTTTCGTTTAGCATAGGTCAACAAAGTACAAGTCACCGCTCGCAAACCCACAAACATTCTATTTGGTTCAATACGGTCGATAAATAAGATCCATGTTTGGCATTACAAGTGAAAAGAGCCAGGTGAACTTGAACAACTGATCGGTATCCACACGCAGCAGCACATACCCCTTGTCACATTTCATGCTGTTTACATCAAGCAGGCACGGATAATACTAACAGTAACCGCACGCCTTGATAAATACAATGAAATTTATTTACTAAACCCCAACAGAGCTCGTTCGTAATTTAGACTGGTAATAAAAGCCAAAAAAGTTATTTTTCTAATACAACTGTAAGATAAATTTCGTAATTGTTATGCCTGGTGCTGCTGGGGTTCCCCTAGTAAGAAGAAGTTACCTGGGACGGATAATATGTCTCTATTAACGAAATTTCTATACATACGCACGTTTTATGAGTATAACATTGCGTGAGGTACAATGCATTTACTGAGGCTGATGTGATTTTTCTGGTTTTTGCACACAAGTCAGAGAGGAAGAGGCGATGCAGTGTCTGCACATAAGCAGCATCGATTTCTCTACTGGAACTCTTTGCATCGCTCGCTTGTGATAACTCGAATAACTTGTTCGGCCTGATAGTAGATTTTAGCACAACAGTGCTCCAAACCATTGATGTCAGAAATGTGACTATTATGGGACAAGCGTCCAGACGCATTTTGAGCTTGCTCACACTTCCACATACTCACACGGTCGGTTTAGAGCTGTCTACCACCATGTAAGTGTAACAGAGGTTAACGGAATACAAATTGGTCGAGAATGCTTCTTTTTCACTAGGCACAACAAATAGCCGCCCGTCATTAACGAAGACAAAAGCCAAAGCGTTATTGTAACTACTACCGAGTCAAAGCTTATCTGTTCTCTGGATTCTATAAAATACTCCCATATGGCGTGCGTCTCAAACAGCCACTGACAACCAAAGCCCAGCTCCTGGCCTGCATGTGGCGGAACTGCTTCTACTGACAGGAGAAGGGGCGAAGGCGGATGACTGGCGCCTCAAAACCAGTTTGCTCCGGGCAGATGGAGCTCGTCAGCCTGGAAGGGCAGTCCATCTAAGGGAAGGAAAACCTTGATTCCAAACCTTCGCTGCCTTGCGGGAAAGGCTTCGGGAGTGAACCCTGAGGAAAAATCCCTGCTGCTTTGCAGCTTGCACCTGGCCGTGCAAAGGCTAGAGAGGCATACTCGAACAATCGCCGAGGCACTTCAAGAGAGGCACAAGAACCGTCAAAATGGTCACTGGCTCTCGCGAAGGGAAAAAACCGCTGCCTTGCGGGAAGACTTTTGAGTCAAAGGCTTCGGGTGGGGTCCCCTAATCTAACCCCCTACTTCGGCGTTGGCAACCGGGTAGTATGTCGCCTTCAACAAGAACCATGGAACCTACATTTTTCTTTCATCATGTACCCTCTTCATGGTATACTTGTTGGCACATCGTCTGTAAAGACTTGTGTAATAATAATATAATAATAATGTTCTCTGGATAACCTTGTTTATTGGAAATATTGGCCTCCGGTGTTTACCGACGCGATTGCAACTATATGAGGGTGACACGACCGCTGGATATCTTCAGTTTCAATAGCTTCAAACGATACTGGTGATGTGATAACACCAACTGGACAGGATATGAAAATGTTACAGTTACCGTCATGAACGCTCTAGATACCCATTCTCGTTATTGTTTCTGTAAAGAATGAGAGTTAAATACCGTTTGCAACTTTGTACTGCTAGGAAGCATCTTACTTGAGAGGAACTTACGTTACCACTGAACATTTAGCTTAGTCTCCAAAGGCCCATTTGAAACGAAAGAAAACTCAACGAAAAATGCACACGGTGTCAATGTGCAGAGTGTATTAACAAGGCTTATACTTAATTACTGAGTTTCTCACGTTGACTATATGCCTGCGATTATGGCTTAAGCTTCTACAAACCAAATGCTCTACTACTAAAGTAAGTGTCAACTAAACACCTAAACTGGGTTACTGCTAGAATAGCCGATATGAATCGTGAAGCGGATTCCCAAACGATTGATGCGCTCTTGCTGGTGAGCGGAGAGACGGCAATAGAACCATCTTGCAGCACAGCGGGTAACCCGTGACAAGGGAACCATAACAAAACGAGTGCATCTACATTACACTCATACAATCTGGCTTTCTAGGAAAGCCTTGATTGCCAAGCACTGAGACAAAATACGAGGTCCAGTGAAAAATGAGGAGTTGCACATGACTTGACATGATTCCGTTGCCAGGTAGAATGAGCACACGTTGGTCCCTCGTCGACATGATACGTTCTTACACGAGAACATGATCAGACTTGATCAGGACAGCGATCCACGTTCACGGTGCACCTCAAACCGAGAGAACTGTCATTTTAACTTGGCAATCTTTGTTATGAATTGCCACGAGGTGTGAACAGCGTGAATGCATTGGAAAACGCCGGCGCCTGCCGCTCACTCGTTTTGGACAACTGATCTGCTGCGGAATTGCTCGTTGAACAACCGGTAAGCTCAAAACAGATTAACCCGACCAAGGATATTAACATCACGTTTCTGTTCGGATCAAGTGCTGTTTGCTGGTTTGATTACAGTGTCGAAGACTGTCTTTAAGCTGCGTGAACGGTCACATTTACTAGACTAAGGCAATAAACAGACTCGCGGTGTCCATAAATTCGTCAGCTATTTGGTTATTACTGGAGATAAACATTAACTAAGAGTTCATGGTAGAATTTGGAACATGGGGACAGATACCAATGATCCACAATTAAAGTCAGACAAACAAAGCGCAATGTTTACTGTAAACGGATGTCTGACTTACCGGATTTGATTTTTGCCACCGACTCTGACAAGCCGAACATCTTCATTAGGTCAAACTCGGACAGATGCGTGCAGCGTGTACGGAGCAAGTGACACTGAAAAGTAGACGCTATAGGTAATTCCAGTTGCACGATCTTGGAGTCAGTGTATGCGGGACATAGGCTGCGTTCGCAGTGATACTGCCAGGTTGTCAAGGCAGATGTAGGGACGTAAGTAACGATATTCATTACAATGGGTCTTTAATGACCTATTATGCAAGGGTTTGCACCCATTCGGTTCTTGTTAGAACACAGAGATTGTCAACCGCTTGCCCTAATATCTAGCACCCACTTTTTGAAGTCGACCGGATTGACTGCAAAAAGGGACTCGAGTGCACGTTTAATTGATTTCATCACGTTTTGCGTGATAATTCCTATTCAGCGGACCACGGTGAATTTAAAATATCACAAAAACAGTACACAGCCGAATATTTTTGAAGTTAGTACTAGATGAGATTTGATTCAAGACTCGGGTTAGTAGTATTCGGGTTGTATTGTGGAAAGGTTTGAAATAATAAGGGGCGGTTTATTATTCAGCTTCGCGTAAAGGAAATAAACGTCAACTAGTAATACAATACGTGTAATTATTGATTAAGAACCTAGGAAACTGCCAAAAAGGTGCTGTCAACATCTCCGCTTTGGCAGGAGATGCAGTAGAACATTCGCTGATTGTGTTTAAACAAGTGGATAAACTAAAGACGAAATATGTCAGTTATATTGCTGCCGATTGAGAAAAATAATCTTGTGTTTGTACAGAGGATGATGCTTCTGCTGGCTATCAGTATTTTATGTCAAGAGATGATTCCTTCAGATTTCTTGCGATGAAATTTACGCGAGTCATGTGTGTAAACAGCCTTATTTCTTAAACTGTAGTAGATGAATAGCATTTATTTATATTAAGTAGCGTGACTAGAAGCAATTCCCCAAAGGCTACTGCCCACCATTTAAAGTTCAGCTAATATTCATCTTGTTTACTGGATAACAACACGTTTTGATAAAACAAGACTAGATGCCCACAAATTAGTTGGCTAGACTGAAATGCTATCCCAATGTCAATGGTAACTACCACGAGTTCTAGACCTAGCAACGGTTACTAATTCGTTCGTCTCAAGTTGATTGACATGCTGAACTACAAACTAGTTTATTGGTTGAACTATTGTTTTATTACACAAAAGGGCATCCCATCAAATACTGGCATATGGCACTGGAACCAATTTTTATCCCACCAACCGACTACCGTTAAGACACCGGGGGTGAGCATCTGTTCGTCAGTTTGAGTGACAATGCAACTCGCTAGTAAGCGTCCAGCCACGAATATGGTTGGCGTGTGGGGTAGTCGGATGATTGACTTCAAACTTTGAAAGATAATGGAAGAGCGTTTGACGAGCCTGTCAAAAGTAAGTCGTGTTGATGTAGAACGATGATCGTGGAATTGGATCAAATCAAGTTTTGCTTACTATTCCACTAAGGTTCGACACACTTCCTCGAATGTACACCAAGAATCAAGAATCAAGATTTTATGGTGATAAAAAGCTAATGCTTTACACGTACCGTTGGATGACAACTATTGCAAAAAGAAAAAAATTAATCAAAATCACATTGTTAATATTTTTATGGGTTCATGTTGCTTCAATACACCGGGCCAAATTCAGGGTTTTGTTTGACGTATGCATCCAATTTCGATTTGAAAACATCAATTGTCGTTGCATTCACAACATCTCGCGGTAGCGCATTCCATAGAAAGCAGATACGCACAGAGAAGAAATAGCGACGACAATCAAGTCTTAAGTGCGGTATTTTGAGTCAACACGAGTGACTGCGTGTATTTCAAGGGGAGTTTACTTTTATTAGTTCGCTAAGCTAAAGGTTTTCGATCCGCAGTATGTTGTAAGCCAGAATCAGGTCGATCCTCATTCGTCTTCGTGTACAATCACGCAAACCAAGGATGGCCATTCGCTCTTAATACGGGACCCGCTGCATCCCTTCAACTAACTTTGTAGCTTTGTGGTATATTCGATCCGCAATGAATTCGATTAAAAGGCGCCCGTGCGACCAACATGGCCTTCCATACAAAACTTCAATGAGCTCAATGTTCGGGTTGATCTAATTCAGAGTTGAAAAACCTTGCTATTGATATTAATTCTTGTAGAAGCTCCCCAACCAGGTAGTTAAAGAAAGATATGAGTGGTCTGTATGTCGATTTGTGCTAACCCTTGTGTTAGAATTTGACTAAAACAAAAGTCAGATCATGAGCGCCAACAGGGTCCATGGACATCTCAGAGTTCGTTTGCACGAAACACCAGATGCGATATGGTTTCACCAAACTAACAAGGCGTTGGGATGCCACAAGTTATTTGACGGTTGTCGATATCCATTTTACGCACGAGTCTAGTAGAAAGTTAGGAGTAAGCACAGATTCCCACATGAGCAACCCTAAATACTAAGAAAAACAATCATGATATATTCAATATAAATACGCTGCTAAATTAAACTCAATTCAAATTTCTTTTGCATAAGTCCCCAAATCAATATGTTCCAAAGAGTAAAATTCAGACATGGTTTCAACTTTGATACGAAATTAATACAAAAATTCGATCGTATTAGATATTGCAACAGCGATTTCTTTTAAATGAAACTTGTTATCACAACGAGGGCTCAATGTGTCATAAAGGAGAAAAATAACTGTTGCTCAACTATAGATGCGCAAAAGTGACTGGAAAATGTTTAGTTTCGGTTTAGCTATGTTTGCAAGGATGCGCCTAGCAGAAAGTTTCAAGGGAAATGAGAGATTATGGGCCGCGAAACTGGCACTATTGAACATAAATCTAAATACATCGGCAAAGAACACCATTTTCTTCTTCCTATACTATATGCAGCCGACGTGCTTGTAACAGAAAAAATGACGGCGAAAAATGTGTATTTTCCTTCCTTTCTCCAGCACTGAGATCTTAGCCGATAGGTAATTTTCATGAAAAAGATAGTAAATAGATATTGAATATTAAATAAAAAACGATTGGGATACTACCTTGAGTTACAATCTGTCAAGCAATAAAATCAACTCGATCTTTCGCCACAAAACCGAGATGACGCACCACGAAACTGACAAATAATAGAATAAATCGAAGCTACTCTTAATTAATAAGTAGCAAATCTTTCTAATTTATTAACTCACATCTGGCTGACGTACAATCTGGGCGGCCACATATTTGGCGCAATCAGAAGCCGTCGAGCTTTCGAAGAAAATGATTAATACAATATCTTTTGTATCTGTTACAGATTGAAATTCTTTTTCCACATCTGGATGGCACAAGGTCACAGGAACTAGAGAATCTTCCGGGTTCAACGAAAAATCAATTTCTGTCAATTTGTTCAATATATCGATCGTTTCTTTGTCTGAAACCAAAGGATCATGTAACACGAGAACCGTTTTTCGAAAAAGCTAACATGAATCTTTTTATTCGGAACATACCGTTATTATTTTTAAAATTTTCCATCAGTTGCATCGGCGTTTGGAAATAATTACGGGCATCCTCGCTTGAGGACATAAGACGACAGTTTTTCGACATTCCGGTTTCGTCCGGCGTGAAATCGTAGATTTCCGACCAAATGGTGTTGAATATATTCAACCCAGCTGCTTTGAATTGATCTTGTTATGGAAATGAGATAAACCTCATGAAGCCACCAACATAAGAACTATGGGTAAGAAATGTTTATTAGAAAAGTTTTATTAGAACATTTACGAAATTACAGAGCTGGATTAATTTATCGTATGTTTATAACATAGTATAGAATAGTAAGTTATATTGGTATAATATAGAATAGTGTATTATAGTATGGCATAGAGTAGTATAATATAATAAAGTATAGTATAGTATAGTATGCTGGTGTTTTCGAGATTGGTCCCAATGCTAATTCTACTCCTAATGACGTGAGGAATTAACGATATGCGAACTTCGTGCCTTGACGATGCTATAATTTGTGGCATTTCGCTAGGAAAGTGCGTACGTTACTACTAATCTATCACAGCCCATCATCAGCATTGATTGCAGCAAAACATGCAATCCTCTCGGCAAGAATAAGCGCACATTTTGAGTCAGAGAATTTTGTTCTTAACTGAAACTTTAAAAAATGCATTTGCATATGATTTACATTCAATTGATTGGCGTCAGGAGCAGGTTTCGTTGCGAGGAATAATGGTATGCGTGACAGGAAGATGAGGGATTTGGCTAGGAAAGTGCGTACGCTACTACTAGACTATCCACAGCCCAGCACTAGCATTGATGGCAGCGGAGTACGGAATCCTATCTGCAAGAATAAGTGCAAGTTTTGAGTGCGAAAATTTTTGTTCTTTATGGAAACCCTAAAAGTACATTTGCGTAAGTTTTATATTTAATTGATTGGCGCCAATAGCAGGTTTCGTTGCGAATTTATCGACAAACGAACATCTAGATATATTGTTGTTGTTGGCCTCCTTCGGTCGATGTCAACCATGGATGTACATCACAATCTCATGAATTTTCAGGTTCTACAGCTTTTCGAATAACTAAACAGTCCGATTCGGGAGGAACAATCTCTTCCGCAGCAATTGCAAGGATAGGCAGAACTTGGTCGTTGGGCGTCAGTTGCA